>QMFG01008805.1:0-22814 GCA_003314545.1 Ramaria sp. MG151 | reverse complement strand
AGGAGTACTGCTTGTGCCAGCTGCAGCGCTGGGAGGGAGAATATGAGCCAAGAACTGAGTACGTGGATGGGAAGCAAGATGCGGTTATCTGAGCTCGAACCAGTTGCTTGTTTTGGCACTAAACACCGAACTGTCTCATTTACCGCCCCTCACTCGAGTTGAGGACTTAGGCCTTCAGGCCCTGTAGAGTGTTGTCCTTTTGCATTTGCAGTTGATGCACAACATTAGTCGCACTTCCTTTCTTCCTCCTGTCCTTCCTTCAGATTACAATTACACACCGTACTACTGCGAAGAGAACATCTACCTCCTGGCCGAATCCTTCCACCGCGACAACGCGATCACTAACGCTTGGGAAATCAATGTGGTTTTCGTGTCTAACGAAACCAAGACCGTCGCTCTTTGGGGTCAGAAGCAGTCCCGGGATCCTGAGGGACCTGTTGTGTGGGACTATCACTGCATCCTAGTGTTGAGGCCTCGTCTAGAAGCAGCCACAGAACCAGCTTGGGTATATGACTATGACAGCCGTCTCGTTGTGCCTTGCTGCTGGTCAGGCGAGTGTCGTTGCCGTCGTCACCTTCGCCCTCTGAACGCTGCGCTTACCTTCATGGGATGAATACTCGGCTTCTTCAGACTACGTCGAAACCACGTTTAAAGTGTTTATGCGCGAGGAGATTCCGGAGCAGTACCGAAGGTGTGTTGATATTGGCATTCCCATAAGAAACCCTGATCATTTCCTAGCAAACTTCGCGTTGTGCCGGTCGCAAAGTTCCTTGACAATTTCGCGTCCGATAGATCTCATATGGTAAGTAGCATATGTCTCCTGAAAGGACGAGTCCTCATTGTCGTTGATGTTTTGCTAGCTGAGGATTCCGGTGATTGACAGCGACCCAGAATACATTGCGGCACCGCCAACCTACCCTTGCATTGTCGGGCGAAGAGCTGTTGACCAAGGCGTCTCAAATAACCTGATGCAAGTGTACGTGAAGATGTCCAATCTTGGGAACGACTCCAAGTTAGGAGATGATATTATGGGAAAGGTCATGAGTGACACAGCATTTTGGGACTGGGGTTGGAGATGTGGAGAAACAGCTGTACCTTGATATAATATCCTCACCTAAGACTTGGCGCTTGATGTGAATTTGCCGCTGTGACTGGTGACATATCAACACTTTTTGCCTCCGAGTCCACCGAGTCCCACCCTTCCTTTCTACATGTCTTATTCCCTTCCAAACGGTACCAGCACCGTCAATGGCAACAAGGGACGCACTCCCTATGGTCTTTCTTCCCCACTAGAATCTGTTAGCAGCAGTATTGCAGACCAGGCATCTACCTCTGGCCAAGTTGAGAACGGCTTTGAACAGTGAGTAGTAGACTTCTCAACGTGTCGGGGATGCATGTCCACCGGCTGCAGCCTCTATTTTTTGTATTCTTCTCCGGTGGATTGGTTTTTCACGACAAGAAATAACTCAACTAAGCTTGCGGGGGCAAAACATGTTTTGTAGGAATTCATATCCTTCTTCACACAATGAAGATATCGTCAATCATCTTTATCACGCCGGTTTTCAGATGGGAGTGAGTTGTCTACGTTTTGCGGCCCATTTCATCTCATTTGGAAGCTTGCTATAGAATTATGCAGACACTATCTTGGTACGCACGATCTGCTAGATCTCGACACCATATTGAATCGCACTAGCATGTACATGGTCGACAATATCGTTTACATGCCATATTGCTCTCAAAATCACCTTACTTAGCTCACCTCATGTCGACATCACCTACAAATGCAAGCACCCGTAACATTTATGTTCCAATTGAAGACGAACCGGAAGTAACAGAGGAAGTGAGTATGCCGAATTCAGCCTTAGACGTAATGCTGACACTTCTGTTCCAGGGTTTTGCTGTCGGTATGTTTTAGATGGGATGGCTGTCCTCTTCTTATGTTGACATTCTCAGCCCTGGGCTATCTTTACTCGTCCGTTTCTCTCGCAATGTTGCGCCCAAGCAACGCTCGCGCTGTACTTGCCGCTGCATGTTTCCTGGGGGGGCTGCACGATCTGTGTGTCCATGCGTACGATAGATGTAGAGACTCTATATCTGTCGAGACCATTGACGAGTGGTTGCGCTTCGTTGAGACTATCCCTCCCCCACCAGAAGAGGGTGGCCCGACAGACGTGCCGACGTCCGTCTTTGGTCCCTATGCCGCTCAATTGAGAGCCGATGTATTCCAATTCCTTGTCATAACCCTTCCCCAAACTTTACAAGCTTTTCCCGCGTCCGAAGCTGGCAGTACCTCAAATGGACGCCCTACCGGGTTGGATAGCCTTTTACATATCTATGCTCGGGTTCCCTTCGACATCTTCAAGCATGCTGTCGAGGCTCCCGAGCTCCCAATAGGTAAGGGTGCCCTGGCGACTTATTTAACCATAGAAGTCACTTGTTTTGTCTAGGCTCAGATCAAGTACGGTTCCAATTTGCAAAAGCGGCCATAGGGCTGAGGAAATCGGGTGTTGGACGTGGTGCTGAGGAGACTGTGGTGCTGGCCTTTGGTGGGACGACAAGTTCTGGGAGTGCCGTGCATGTTACTCGTAAAGTTAAGAAACGGCCACTGGTGCGTTACTCGGCATTTTTGTTGCTTCCTTTCTGCTTACGTACTCAGAAATAGTGGAAGGTGTCCAAGTAATCGGGACACTTTACGTAGCTTACATCATCTTGTGTTTGTTCACCTGTCAAAATTGTTTGTTTCCAATCTTGAGATCGTGGCTGAATCACATTTCGTCTTCCGACAGCACGATTCTTCCAGCGTCGTCGCTGTCGGTGACGACGAGCTCTTAATCCTTGTGCAATTAGCTGGCTTTCTTCGTCCCGGAGACCCGGAATGATCCTGATGCGTCGGGGAATCCGCTTCGTTCATCCTTTTTCCCACCCTCCTTGAGGCAAATGTAAGGATGACTAGTATTTGTCCAATCGCCATCCAA
The DNA here is from genome assembly GCA_003314545.1 of Ramaria sp. MG151. Lineage (NCBI taxonomy): Eukaryota > Fungi > Basidiomycota > Agaricomycetes > Gomphales > Gomphaceae > Ramaria > Ramaria sp. MG151. The sequence continues at coordinate 19,839 of QMFG01008805.1, read as the reverse complement.
AATTTCCGCCATGGCCACTGCGAATGACTGCAATGATCTGTATTTCTTCAGTGACGGCCAAGCTCAGCACAATCCTCGTCAGGTATCGATTTTGGGCTATGAAGGTGACGATCCGATCTTCATGCAATTCACAACGGTCGCAGGCCAAACATCCACTCAGACGAGGGTGAGTTAGCTTTCCCTGCCAGTCTGATTTAATTAACTTTTGCCAGGTCTATCGAGATCAGAGAGAGGTGGCTATTTTCGACTGGACGGCAGGTGCGAGAAGGTCATACGTTCGCTCTCCCACCCAAAGCTTTAATGTCTTAGTAGGAACACACTTGGGACTGCTAACAGTTGGCCAGAGACAACTTCATATGGGTCAACTTGTTAGATCCCATTCCCCAAAGTGCTTATAGCTTACTCGACCCCAGCTAAACTTTTAAACGTTGACCTTTTTGAAGTGTGCGCAGATTCCTCTCCCCTGTTGATGGTCTTGCATTCGAATGGCGAAGGACAGAGACTCAAGATTATGAGGTGGCTATACCAAATTCTCCTTGTCTAGACATACGCTTAGCAGGTTTCCCTACTTTTAAGCTCTTTTCCCCCGGGGCTCGAAGGATAGCTACATATTCACGTATATCATATCAAACAAAGGTAAGAATTATTCTTGGTGTCTCCAGGCTTGGTCGAAAACTGAAAGACAATGTTGTAGTGGGGGTTGTGCCATGGCCTCTTCCGATATACCTTCAAATCTCAAGATGCCTTGCTATTAGAGGCGTTACTGGCGTTAACCTTAAATCGTTGGATTGACTTGAATGGCACAATGTAATGATAACATGCGCTTTCCTTTCGCAACACCAATATTCAGGTGTTATTCGTGTACACAGCGTGTAATTATTACAAGAAACAAGAACCAACAGAAACTATGCTAACCCCAGATGATATCAATTCAAAACCAAAGCATGCAAAAGAGTAAATGTGTTTCAAAAGTAGTACCGAATTCTAGGACGCCTGTCGAGGGTTAATAATATTGAGCAAAGCCTCCAATTCGCGTTCGACTTGATGGCTAGGTCCTGAGGTATCAGAATGAAGTGAAGTTGAGCTTGACGGTGTTGCTGCAGCGGCTCGCATAATATTGAAAGAACCAGAGTCCATGTTCTTCGAGAGGTCTTCGATCAAACGGCCAATGGTGTTTGAATTAGTTTTGAACAACTACAAGAATACCATATATCAGTGAAAGATCAGAGAGGATGGTTTTTCTTATGAAGCGAACCTTTGTCTCAGGTCGAGGACCACTCAAACTTGAACCCGGCTGTCGTCTCTTGGAATTATGTGAAGCTTGAGAATAGTTACTACCCTTCGAATCCCAACGTTTGTGCTCTTTGAAACGGACTTCGATGTCGTCGCTGACATCGTTGCCGCGAGAAGATGCCATGCTTCGCCGGAAAAGCGATTCGGAGTCTTCGTCTGCTGCCGCTCTTAGAGAATCAAGTACAGACCAAATCACTTGACCATTGGATAGGTGCAGAACCTCTAGAGCTGGACCCTGACCTTGTTCCTCCGCGGAAGGCATTGACCCCGGAGGCAAAGGTCCCTCGGCAGTTCCACTTGGAACTCCCGGATAAGTTTGCTCCTGAGAGAAGGCATCGTAGCTAAATTTTCGTCAGAGTTTTCAATAAAGGAACTAAGAGTATGCATACAATGAACCCGATTCGCTTGGCTTGGTGGAATGCATACGGCCTACGCCCACGGGAAGCCGGGGAACGGGCGGCTGTGTAACAGACCCAGTAGAATGGATCGAAGCTGAACTCGGTGAGCGTTGTTGGCGACCAAGTGTAGAGTCCTTTTGGGTCAAACCATTTAGGTCCGGAGAGGAAGGGTTATCGTTCGCAAAGATGATCGTCCGTCTGACAATTTCACCATCCGGATGCCGATTAACAGCATTGGGTCTTGCGGGTGGCCTGTATGACTCCGGAGTTCTGGATCGATCGATGCTATTATCTTCCCGAGTCCGCGGGACGATTGGCTTACTGGTCGTTGTGTTAGAACGCCTACCTGCGAAGGCGGTCGCACCCGGAGTCCAACTTGTGTTCCTAGATGAGGTTGAAGTCGAACGCGCGAGAAGCTCGTCGATGACACTTCGATCAAGCCCGAGCTGAGATGCTGCATCGAACAATTGGTTTACTGTTGCAGGGTCGGGGGTTGGAGATCTTGCCCGACTTGCATTCATAAGAGAATGGTCCTCAGATTGTCGAGGCTGCGCAGCAGGTGGAGACGAAGCGGATGGAGATGAAGCGTAAACACTTGACTCTGCCCGCTCATGAGGCGGCGAGACAGGTGACGTGGAATCTGGAGTTTGGTGACCCGAATAATCTCTAGATAAGACGACCCGTTCTTTGATGGAGTCCTTTCTTGGCTTTCGAAACCGGGCCATGAAGCTTTTGATCCCTGGAGCCGCTGATGCGGGAGGAGAAGGAACAGGTACCTTGAACCTTCCGATTTCGGTGGCGCTCACTGGGGCGGCGTCATACTGCTGAGAGAATACCAAGGTCTGTGCAGGAGCCTTTGGGGAAGGGATTTGGTGGATGGGCGATTGAGACGAGTCCCTCTGGCTTGGAACTATGAATGGGGTTACTTCCTCACCATCTCGAGAAGTAGGCTTAGCACGCAATGTGCCACGCAACTTCTTGAAACGCTGACTCAATTTCAACGAGGATCGAGGGTCGGAAATAGGTGATGAACTATGAGGAGACACGCTTTGCGAAATAGGGAGAGCGTTGACACTTGTCGAAGACGAAACAAGCTGAGGGCTGCTGATCTGTTGTAGGTCAATTCGCTTTGTTGGTCTTCGACGAAGTGTACCATCAAGCTCCCCAATCTTTGTCTGCGACTGGTTCTTTAAAGCTGCTGTGGCCTCGGCAGCCATTCTACCGACATCTTGCACCAACTGCACAGTGTGGCTAGCGGGAGCGGGAACAGCCAGGGGTGCAGGCGGGCTACGCCACATATGGGAGGCTGGGACTTCCGTAGCTTCCCCAGAATCTTCCTCGGGTGACTGGATGGGCTCTGATGTTATCGGATCCTGATCTGGAGAGTTAGCGGGAGCAATTTTCTCATTCTCTGCAAGAGCGTCTGCAAGAGCTTTGTATCGGAGGGCAGACGCATCATCTTCGTGACTTTCTCTGCTACTACTAACGCTGGGAAACTTGCTGCTTGTATCATCATCCGTCGAACTAAAGGGTTCGACAGATGGGTTATTCGACGAAGCAGGAGTAGATGTAGTGGTAGATCCAGTGATAGATGTTGCCGATTGTGACTGTATGCTATTCAGAACCGAATCCAAAAGCGCGTTTGCTCTGGAGGTAGGATCCGGCGAAGGCGGCATGTGCCCGTTCTCCCCTGCAGAAGTAGTCTGGGTGGACGGAGGCGGACCAGGGCTATTGGTCTGCGAGAAAATAGAGAAGGTGAGCACATAAAAGATAAGATATAGCAGATCCCCTACCCCACTCTCGCGACCAGATTGTACAGCTGAAAAACTTCCTCGGGGGTTCGAAATCCTCCGTCTCCTTGTTGGGGATCGGGGTGGATCGTAACCACCCTTCCTCAACAACGCGTCTGTCACAAGCTTTTTCTGCACCGCTGCCAAGTCACCCTTTGTTAACCCCGTAATTGAGCGCAATAACTGTTCCGGGCCACCTAAAGCATCCGTGTCCGAAGCGTCGTCACCTTCGTGGACTCTAGCTCCGCCGGAGTTCAAAATGCCTTGCCACGCAGACCTCTGCGAATCATATTCGACAAGTTGATCCCAACCATTCTTTTTGGTGTTCTCATCCGCCCAGGAATGATAACTTGAGCCGGCGGACAGAAGTGATGATGCGGAGGTATTCAATACGGGAGAGAACAATTGGCTCGTGTTGGGATAAAGGTGTAAGTTTATATTTGAAGATGAATTTGAAGACGAGGATGGCGTGTGGAGCGCCAATGGAGGAGTTTGTGCGTGATGCTGAGTATGTGGCGGAGGGGTCGGAGACCGCATACGCTTTTGTGATCGTTTGCTCACAGTACGATTCAATAAGATGGGATCCTGAGCATTTCCGGAATCGTTGACGACGGGTGAGCGAATATGAGTATGTACTGGTGTCGGCGGACGTGCTGCGATTTTTGCAGCAGTAGTGGATAGGCGAGAAGAATTCATGGGTTGTCCAAGGTCAAAGCTTGAAACAGATGGATCGCGATGTGCGGCAAGTGCACCATTGGTGCCTATTGTCCCGTTGCGATTTTGGATCGGGTGCTGCCTAGGTACCCAGGTGCCAACTCCTGGTATAGTACAACCGTTTCCGTGCCTGTTGTAAACGGAGGTTGAGTTGGGAAGAGCAGTAGCTGAAGAGCGCACTGCAACTTACGTATTGTCAGTGTGTGCCGAAGTCCCGCTGACAAAGCTTTCGTTCCTATTGTGTCCTCCCAGATGTTGTTGTGGAGACTCGTTATCGTTTGGCGGGGTTGGTGGAGCCGTATGCATCTGTGCAAGAGGCGAACTCGGCTGCCACGGTCCAACGGCAGATGGCGTACCAGGTCTAGAACTACTGTATCCATTACTTACTATACTCCCTATGACGGGTGATAAAGGTCGCCGCGCAAGAAGATCGCTTTTCAATCGCTCCTCGGGGCCAGGTGAAGGAACTGGGCTCGGCGATAAGGGAGTACTTGAACTACTTCCTCGTGATCTGTTACCGAGACCTGGAGAGGTTGTTCGTAATGGAGATATCTGAGTAGAACCACGACTAGAACGCAAAATACTTGGGGGAAGGATTGATTGACCTTCCGAGGAAATAGACGACTGGGGTTGGTGACGAGGATATGTAAACGAGAGCGAATGATTAGTATTAGAATTATGCGAATGTTGAGACTGTGCTGGACTTCTGGCCCGTGGCGTAGTGGAGTACCCAGTGGCACCATCATCGGAATCAGCATCGCGTGGTGTCAATGGACGAGTCATCCCCGGAATGTAACCAGGGAGTCGAGGGGTGGGAGATGTTGTTCCTGGACGGGGAAGTGGTCCAGGCGAGGGTGAAGGCGGCACAGACGTGACAGACGTGTGTACCCCTACAGATGGAGCAGGCTCATCTTCATCTCTATCATCCACCCGAGCTTCGTCTGTCATCCAAGGAATAGGCGTACCGGCCGAAGAAGGCGTCTCAGAATGTTTAGGAGACTGCTTGTAGGTCAGTTCTCGTTCATCAAGAGAGAGATATAAACTCACTTGAGTTCTCGAATTTAGCGCCCCCGCCTTGGGCACGGACGTTCGGGGGACCATGATTGTCTCCTCCGCCTCTTCCTCAATTCCACGAATGACCTGTTCCAAAGCCAATGAGGTCCGTCTGACTTGTTGTAAAGTAAACTCCTTGGACAATCTTGGTGGTAGAGCAGACAAGCTCGAATGCGACGAGACTGGCCACGCTCTGGAGGAAGACGACTTGTCTGGTGTAGAGGCAGGTTCTCCGCTCGAGTCTGCATCTGACGTAAGGACCTGCTTTGAGTCGGCTTCCGCCTCACGAGTTGAGTGTACACTTCGGACACTGCCGCCATGTGAATCGCTCCCAGCCAGAGAAGTAGTGCTTCGACTGCTCGCAACGCTAACCTTGCCAATGCTGTGGAGGTAACTTGTATCGTGGAACCGGCCAGACCCGAACAGATTATTACTGTTACGTTTGGTGGAATACCGTGGCGAGGTGGATGTTCTGGAGGTAGAGGAAGTGGTCGAGCGAGGGTACACCGATGACGGAGACGACACGAAGGAAGTGGTCCCACTTCTGATAGAGGTCGGATAATCCGAGTCCCCTCCCGATGAGTAATGCACGGATAAATTTTGTTGTGCAGCAAAGGTGCTGTCTGCGCCCGGTGAAAAAGCAGTGGCAGTATTGCTCGGCGTAGGCGGGATGAACGACTGCGAAGGAGCCACATTCGCAGACTGTAATTCACCCAAGGCCTGGACGATCATTTCCTCCTCTTCCTCAGAAATTTGATGCTCGGCTCCCCGAGCCCTCTGCTCTGCGAATCTCGCACGCATGTCGTTAAGCGAGACAGGGTCTCCGTTTAAATTGCGCAGAAGAGTGAAGCGTCTGCTCAAGCTAATGGAAGGTAAGGTGCGATCAGTGGCAAATCACGTTGAAAGATTTGGCTGCCGCACTCCTACCTGGGCAAGATGAGAGACGTTCTAAAATCGCTGGCTGGTGGGAGGGCGGGAAGCGTATCTGGCGTATTGTTGTGCTGATTAGGTAGCGTTGGCTGTTGAGTCCTTGAGTTGCTTGAGGAAAGATGGTCTGGAACCTGAGCGCGTTTAGCATCCGACTTTTTTCTAACAGTTACCAAAAGCGAATGAGGGGGTAGTTAGTCGTATGGAAGTGAGAGAAATGGCCTGAATACATGCCGGAAGCGATGCATCGTGGCTCAACACGTTATTCTCCCTGGTGCCGAAGCGACAGATGAGGGAACAGATCAACGAGGCGTCTAGTTAGATTGGCAAAAGAAATGTGAGAAAGACAGTAAGGAAAGTGAGTCGTAGACTGATAATCTTCGTGGAGCGAGCAAGGTAACAGGACGACGTGCAATTACACGCTTCCCTGAAAAGGTAATTACACGAGGAAAGCATAGACGCCTCGGACTCGGAAATCCCCGTTCGCATACCTATATTTTCAATTTTGTTTGATGTTGTTTTATAGAATGTGGGCACAATAAGAGAGCAGTACAAAAAAAGCATTTTATAAAGTGCCAATCAATACATGATGAGGGACGGCATATGGAGAGGGACCCGAGTTGTGTGAGCTGACTACCAGAGCTACTGAGCATATCTGCAGATCCAATAGCAATTTTTTGTCAACAACATGCGATCGGTAGGTGATTGATCTACTGACTTCTTCGTCCAATCCTTGGCAGTTGTTAGGAACTTGTTCTTGTTCTCCCGGAGTAACTACGATAAAGCACGAATTCGAAGCAGAGTCGTTTCCGGCACGTTGCATAAAGATCAAGACGGCACCCGCAGATGGAAATATGATACCCGAAGGGAGGTAGATTAAAATAAGGGGCTCAGATGCGGCGAGAGGCATACGTACAGCAGCAATCTCAGGCTCGAACGGGTCCTCCGGGCTAGGGTTGTTCAGCTTGTCCTGTACTGTGTGCAGGACTGCCGTAAAGCAAACAGAGCAAAAGAAAGGCAGGTTAACGTGTCACTCGTTCTACACGCCATAGCCATGAGGCCTCAAGAGGCACCCCGAAAGTCCAAGGCCGGTACCGGCGCGATGGTTCCGAGTGCAAAGGACAACACGACCAACACTCACTTGTTGAAATGGTGACGCTTGGCTTCCACTGTAATATGCATAGGGGTGAGTACCACTGTCCAATCACAGGGGTGGCAGAATAAATCGAGATCGCTAAGTAGCACGATGTAACATGGCCTCCGCATGAAGGTGATGAAAGACAAGAAAACGGACACGCGACGAACCTGATCGCGCAAGATCGGGACGCAGATATGACCTTCTTCGTCAAAACCAGGGTGGTAAATCCTGGTCATAAAGGTGACCTGACCAGCAAAACAAAAGAGTGTGTATGTCAACGCCATTCCATTTTGGGATAACATGCCGATATACAGAGGGAGGCTTGAAAGGAAAGTTATCCGGAAAGACGAGCTTGAAGTGGAAAGTTCCACCCTTGTAAGGGCTATCAGACTTGGCGTTGGAGTTACACATTTTATCGTCCTAGAAGGGGAAGTCTCGAACGCACTGCAGCCTTGATATGACAGACCCATTCCAACATGTTATCTTCTTTTGGCTCCACCGTAAGTCCCTGATTTCGGCTATGGGTTCTCACCATCATGATCGCAAAACTACGCTTCACATACGGGAATTGGGTTGTTCTTTACATCCGCGAATTCCTGGCCACAAAAGCCTCAGATCACCAGAAGTCAACGCGCCACATGAAACAAACCTTTTGAATACGTCTGCAATGTCCAGAGATTCATAAGATCAGCGACTTGATCGCAAAATAGGACAGCGCTACCTGAGAGCTGTCATGTTCTTATACGAAGATGGAGGCCAGAAAGTAGATGGGTGTGGCGTAACCGGATTTGGACTTTGTAATGGGCGGACTTGGAAGTTCCTTGTTCCGTTCTTTGTACCTATATACCCCCCTTTGTAAGTCAAAACAGTCAAGATTCAGCTTCATTCATCGTTACAACATTGGGGTGACATTGAAATCTTCTCTTTGGAGTTACTTTTTTTCTATTCACTCGTTTAGCTATCTACTCACATTATAGTATGAACTGCTTGCTCTGTCCTGATCCAACTTCACTCGCGGACCAAGCGATGCATATTTGTCTAGGATCGCCATATGACTCAAGTCTCGGGCTACAGATGGGCCTAAGATTGACATAGTTTTTCTTTCCTAGATCATTCCCGACAGAGGCGTCGTACGTTGAGGTCGACTCTTACGTGTGGTTAGGCGGCTCTCCACGTCCCCCTCTTCTGGCTTTATTTGCGTTCACGGCCGTATAGAAATGTCGTCATTCTTTGACCCCAGAAAGCACAAGAAAAACTCCCCTTTGTGGGCTATTTGTTCTTCCCTGCCAGCGCAACAACATTCTCCCTACCCTTCACAACAAACGCTCCTCCCTCCGGAAAGTTGAAGAACTCACAACCCTGACAATAGCTGCTTAATATATGGAGGGATGGACTTGCCGCTACTACTGAGGCGAAAGCTTATGGGCTTTCGCTAGATTCTAGCACTAGTTTCGGCATGTTTTTTGAAATTTGGACGAATTTTCGATCTCTGCGTTGCAACGTTCTTCCTGTGGCACGTGTAGGGTTCACGACTTTGACCATATCTCAACCCCAACAGTAGTCATTCTTATCACAGGCATGCCGTCACTCACTGTCCGATGTGCATATATCTTCAATGGCCGTGAGTTGTTCGCAATATTATCTTCACATCTTCATTCTCTCACACCTAGTCTGCCCAAACTTTCTCTCTAGTCTATAAGTCTGCAGAATACCATGGTCACAGTTCAGGGTTTCCATTATTTTAGTATACACCATCACCATACCAATTCGTTAAGAAGTTTGAAATCACAGTCCAGTAAAAGTACAGGCAAGGAATGGTACAAATTGTCGCGGTCCATTTCGTGTCTCAGTGAGCTACCACCCCATATGTCTGCGTCTACAGCCTTTCTAAACGTGATCTAAAAAGCTGAATTTATATTGTTGTATAAGACTTAAGGACAATGTCTTCAACTTTCCCTGTCACGTTCCTTCTTTCCCTCCTCTCCCTTTTATTACTTTCTCATAGCAGGTTACTTCTCCTATCGCAAATCAGATATCCCTACCGACCATCGATCTCTACATATTTGTTGAAACCACGTCTTCTTTCACCGCTACATATGCACCGTGTTCCACCCAGCTAAATATCTCCCTCCTTCGCGGCGGGATATGTGGGGGAACCAGGAGATTCCTTGTAATTTTGTTATTGTACTTGTCGCAATACTGTGACTTGACAACAAGCTGGTCTGGCATTGTTTCATCAAGGCGGAGAGATTAAACAAGGTACGCGATAAAGTTCGCTTCTTCCCCGACTTTCGTGCTCTCGGCGCACAGATGTGTATAAATATATCATGCAGGGCATACATACCACAAGTGTTCACCACGGTGTTTGAATACGGATGGTGACGACGAAGAATGTTTACATCCTAAATATATAGCCGGTGCCTGCCGATGTTATATGACCCGCTAAAGAATTGGTGTTTCGGCCTCAAGGTTTTATGACGAAGTCAGGGTTAGTGTCGATCGGACGATAGATCCAGCATCACTTAGTATTTGTTAAGGAACAAAGCTGCGTCCGTCAACTTGCTTAATCGCATATCGACCTCTGCATGTTTGAAAGAGCTGAACGATGTTTGCGAGAATCATTGTCAAGCTGTCTACCAATCGTGGACCCCTTGGAGCAGAAACTGAGCCAATTCCATGCCGAGGTTACTGTTCCGGCTCAGATATTCGCTCACTGTATGGAGATAAACATCAGGCGACTTCAAGAGTGAGCGGCATAGATCTGGCATGAAAAACGGCATATTCCATTGGTAGAATATCGAATTTAATGGCCCAGGTCGCTGGCGCATTTGCATATTGTGAAGAGTTCGGATGTTGCGTCCTCCCAAGGCATTCTCGATTGACATCTGTGAAGTGGAGAAACGCCTCGTACATTTAGGTCCTCAGAGATATCACATGTAGAAGATCCGTTTATAGCATTCGACGGTGGCTGCTGAATGTCAAGGTCCCAAGTTAATTTAGATCACGGTTCTGAGTTGGGTTTGTAACATGTAAAATCGTTACGTACCAACATACATGTCCGGCGTATAAGACTCAATGATCCTTCCTACGATCCCGTTAGCCGCTTTGAACGGAGAGGGGATCCTATCATCTAAAATAGACAGAATTGATGTGCCGTTTTAATGACAAAACATGGGAGCGACCTATATGCCCTTTCTTGTTGAGCACTGCCCTGAAGAGTGTATTCGTATTATTCGAAGGGACTGGAAGCAGGATAGGTTGCATCCCCAAATATCCACAGATTCTTGCAGAAGTACTCCGGTATAACGCCGTAGGAGACTGGCCGCTGACTGGTGCGGTTGCGTAGGGCATGAAACTCGGTGATTCTCTCTTATCTCAATTTTGAACGACCCTGATATCCGTCAAGAATATAAAATAAGTGGGCCGCACTGAAACCACGAGTTGAGCTACCCGGGACGACCTTGGCATCGGCTGACCAAAGCGTGGGCAATGTGATATCGGTGGTTTCTAGAACAATCGGGTTTGCTCTGGGGACAGGCACAGCCTGGCGCTGAAAGTGACGTTAGTGAACCGGAAGGTAAAATTTCGGATACCTATCCTAGGTGCTGGCACGTTCGAAAAGAGGCATCTTTTCCTTCCAATCATGACTGTGGCACTGATTCAGCAGAAGTGAGTGAATAATTGACACGAGGCTGTAACGACATGTGTGAAGGCCTCATCATCGGAGAAGCTTTAGCGATGTATGTCTTCATATACAGGGATGTGGGGTTGTTCGAACCAGTTTCCCGACGGAGAACAGTAGTCATCGAGTGTGAACTCGGAGGTCTCCGATTATCCGTCTTCTCGTAAATGAGTCCTGAGTAGCCATCGATGGTGTCTTGCATATAGAAACGCGTTGACGTGGCGGAACTAGGGTCACCGTTGCGGAGCTTGACGGCACACCTAGTGGAAAAGTAGCGGACACCTTGCGTGAGATTCGGGACATCCAAAGGACATGGAGGTATGAATTCCTGGAGGTCAGACATGCTTATATAATTCGGTCAACCAGGCTTGCGCTCAGAGTTGACCTGGCTGTAAACGATCACTGATGTGTAACCGAGTATTTGTATTAGTTCTTCCACGACTGATTTGCAAAACAAAACAAAAACCATTTACTTCCCTCACTTCATCCAATATTTCATGTCTTCCAGCAGCTCACGAAAGTACGCAAATCTCCCTAAAAAACCACCAACTTGCCTCAAGATCCAATCTTGTGCCCGCAAGAAAACATAATGAAAGCTTGATCACATTAAAGATGTTACAGGCATGATTGCATCCAGCTGCGGATGACAGAATACAAGGTTGTACGTGACGTTTTTATTTGATTTTATTCTATTGTTTTCCATCCCTTCTCATCCACCAGGCGTATGGCCAAGCCCCATGCAGGGAATTGCAAGCTCTGTGTTATTGTTACAGACCATGCGAACAATCAAGAACATTGCGGCCGGTATTCAGTGGAGCCTCCGTCTAGTGCTTGCAGCACGGACCGTCTGCAGACACCAGCATGGACATGATGTGGTCTTTCATTCGTCGGAGTTTACCGGTAACTGCGCCGCCTGTCGTCCCAGCGTGAACACCACTGCATGAACCTGAGCCCTTGTCTTTTTCATGGGAAGAGCTGTTGCAGCATGCTGTTGCAGCTTCCCCGTCACAACAACGGTCAGCGCACTGTCACGCAAACATCAGCAAAGATGATTTAACTTTGATGCGTTAACTGCTCACACGGGGGACCTGAATAACCCTGCGTGTACAGCATTTAGAGCCATTAGTCGATGTTGGATTGCCATGTCCAGGCTGCAGAATAATAAAGGGAGGATCGATAAGTTGCAGTAAGCCGCTTCTTTGGAATTCGTTGACTCACCAGATCACTTAATGCATGCGGTTCACATTTGCATTCCTCCGACTCCCTGCACTCACTGTTCTGCTGGCAACGCTCGCAAAGATCGCGGAATAGTTCCCCAAGCTCAGCTGCGCCAGCAGGGAGAGGAGCATTTTTGCGTGGAGAACAATGGCTGCAGCATCCCCCATCGAACGCCGGATTGCACACCCATCGCACCATCTTCCAACCCTCCCAACCGAAAAGTATACCAAGGAGGAGTGACGTCGCACTGTCGACCCACCACCCATCATGCCACAGGCGGAAGACAAGCGAGCCGACAAAGAGTACGACAGTGATCTGGATACAAGAAAGCGAACACGTCGCCTCGCCCTGCATCGCGCTACTGTTTAATGCGCGTGCGAGGTACCGCTTCGGAAGCCAGATGATCACCATAAAGATGAGGGCTCCGGCGGAGACAACGGTTGACGCATTGGAACTGTCTGGTTCCTGATGCAGGACGAGTGCTACGATGGCGGACGCTTCTGTTCCAAATCCCAAAAGGACAAGAAGACCGCCTATGGTGCCAGAAATAAACCTTTCCATCCTAGGGAGGAAGATAAAGAGAGTGTTCAAGACATCCAACCACGATTTACCTGAGTTCTCGTGGTTCCAGACCACGATCTCCCTCCTCCCCGGGCTTAGGGAGATTACGGAACCTCCACAAAACCATCGCTGAAGAAGTGACTTCGATGGCAGACTGTATACCGAAGAAAATCAGAGAGCGTGACGAGGACTCATAGCCAAGACCGATGGAGACAGCACTCTCTGCACAATTGTAAATAACGCTGATGGCGCTGATGGCAACAGCATATTGCCGCAATCGGAGGTACGAAGGCTTGGAGGTGGTGGCTCCGTGGAGATGAGGTGTAGATCCCCAGAGGTTAAAGATTGGAGCACTCTTCAGACCCAACATGAGCGAAAGTTGGTGTCCCCATTATTTCTTTTTTTCGAGGTACTTATAGCTTTAGGTGAAGTTCCGAGTTCTATCAAGTTTCCCGGGACGAGTCGGCGGGACCTAGCTAGCCGCAAGGAACGAGCCGCCTCTTCGATGCAATCTGCAAGCATTGTGCCACGTCCAAGGTAGGCTCGTAAAGTCAGGTAAAGACACCGATGGCGGCGCGGATTGTCACATTCAGGTATCCGTGACGCTTCGTAATAAGACATTTCCTCTGTTTGAACCACGAAAGCCTCGTTCATCTTTTTGCAGCACTACGCACTATTGGGACTCGCATGTTACAAAATGTGGAGAAGGTGCTCACGTTATGGCTACATAGTAATCCGTCAGAGATATGCTGGAGCGCATACTTTCGCACGAATTCCCTTGCAGGTCAAATTTGGCGGAAATACTATTTCGGAGAGTTCCGTGCTGTTCACATACGCACAAGAGTAAGACGTCTTTGCTTTGTTTTAAGTACCTACGGATACCTTTTTTTTGGAGCGAATATACACTTGTGAGTGTGCTGCAACTTGTCATAAGCTTCCAAAAGAGAATTGGTCTATAATAGTTCTAGCTGTACCGCCGCTTGCGTAACTTCAAGCATTAGACCATGTCCATCATGGTCGGAAGCTGTGGTGAAGAGCTGGATTGTTTTTTTTTAAAACAACTTCACCAACACCATCTTAATTATGTACCTGGAAGAAGTCGTACCTCGCTAGTATGCTCTATTGTACCTCTTCATAGCAATGAACTTCCGAAAAACCTCATCCGTCCCACATTTTCTCGCAGGCGGCTCACTTTTCAGAGCTGGGAGAACTTTTGGACGTGTATGGTCAGCTGGCTTTTTTCCTCACAATGCTCTATAAGGCCGGCTGCGAGTCCTGTCGTCAACCCAAATGTACAGTATGCCCTGTCATACAAATTAATTTGCTATGGGCACAGAATGTGGCTGGCAACTTCGATTGCACGGCAAATGGCGTGGACCGACGAATAAGTTATTGATGCATAATGCATGGCTGGGAAGGATCTTCACTGTATTCTGTAAGTTTTCAGTCATCAACAGAATCATCAAACCTGTGGGGGTTCTTTAAACTTGGTATGCTTGATGAACTTGGAGCCTACAGTCGTCAACAACAGCAAACTGAAGCAAACGTAATACGTGGCTGAATGAGCGCTGTGCGAATTTTAGACAAAAATCCCATTCTCATAAAATCTGCTGTACAAGGCATTTGTAGCTAGTTCCTTTCGTTGACTAGCTTCCCTTCAGATGGACGCTACCTGGTCTCTGACGCCCGACGAAGTTCTCCAACATTTCTCGGTAAATGAGAAGATTGGGCTATCGCAAGAGCAAGCAAAACAACATGCTCTTTTATATGGCAAGAACGGTTTGTTTCTTCTATCTTCATTTGGAACTATACGATATTGACTTGTCTCCAGAGCTCCCTGAAGATCCTGCAACACCCCTGTGGGAACTTATCCTAGAGCAGTTCAAGGACCAGCTTGTCCTTATCCTGCTGGCCTCCGCTGTTGTTTCGTTCGTGCTGGCTCTTTTTGAAGAGTCGAACGGGTCGAGCTGGATCACTGCCTTCGTAGAGCCCTTGGTTATACTACTCATTCTCATTGCTAATGCCACAGTTGGCGTCATACAAGAAACTAATGCGGAAAGGGCGATCGATGTATGTACTCACGTACTCTGATGGTTTGTCCCAGAAATGATAGCGTTACAATTCACAGGCACTGAAGGAATACTCGCCAGACGAGGCCAAAGTACTACGCGAGGGTGTATTATCTCGCGTTCATGCTACGGAACTGGTACCTGGGGATGTAATCTCTGTAGCGGTGGGTGACAAGATCCCAGCAGATTGCCGTCTGCTATCTGTGTCATCTAGTAGCTTCAGAGTCGACCAGGCAATTCTGACCGGAGAGAGTATAAGTGTTAACAAGTCCATCCATGTCGTACTAGACCTCAAGGCTGTGAAACAGGACATGACTAATATGTTATTTGCCGTGAGTCTTAAGTAGAGGTGATTGTGTTCGTGTCTGATTAGGCAGCACAGGGCACTACTGTCGTCAATGGTACTGCGATGGCTGTCGTGGTGTACACCGGATCCAAGACAGCCATTGGAGACATTCATCACTCCATTTCATCTCAAATCAGCGAGAAAACACCATTGAAACGGAAGCTAGATGACTTTGGCGACTTACTCGCCAAGGTTATCACAGTTATTTGTGTCATGGTTTGGCTCGTCAATATCAGACATTTCTCCGACCCAGCACACCATGGTCTTCTCAAGGGTGCGATATATTACTTCAAAATTGCTGTTGCTCTTGCTGTGGCCGCCATCCCTGAAGGTTTGGCTGCCGTCATCACGGCCTGTCTTGCTCTCGGGACAAAGAAAATGGCTCAAAAGAATGCGATTGTGAGGAACTTGCCCAGTGTGGAGACCCTGGGGTGCACCAACGTGATATGTTCTGATAAGACGGGGACCTTGACAACAAATCAAATGAGCATCGCGAGGGTACATGTGTGTGTATTCTATAGTTTTTCGATGCTAACGTTTCATTGTATAGTTCTCGGTCATAGACCCAAGTAGCAATACCCCACAAGAGTACATTGTTGAAGGTACAACATATGCGCCCCAAGGAGCTATCAAGTTGGCGAATTCTGGCAAAGAACTCAAAGGATCGGAACTTCGGACGGATACACTGCTGCGATTGGCCGAAATAAGCGCCATTTGCAATGACTCCAAGATCGTATACAACGAGGTAAGTTTACTCAGATTCTTACCTTGAAGTTCTTTTCTTAACTTCTATCAGGAAAAACGCGTATATACCAACGTGGGTGAACCTACTGAAGCTGCGCTCAAGGTTCTTGTAGAGAAACTAGGCTGTGCCGATGAGAAGTTAACTCGATCTTTACCCACTCTTCCACCCCGCGAGCGCGCCACAGCTGTCAATGACTACTACGAAAGGTCCATTTTACGTCTGCTCACATTCGAATTCTCTCGCGACCGCAAGATGATGTCCGTGCTCACTCGTCGTGGGTCAAATGGCGGTGCACTCTTTGTCAAAGGAGCGCCCGAGTCTGTGCTTGAAGCATGCACCACTGTCCAGGTCCAGGGTCGTACTGTACCATTGACTCCAGCACTTCGGAAGAACTTGCTTAACCAGACTGTTGCATACGGAGCGGATGGACTACGGACACTCGCTTTGGCCTACGCGAAGGTTGATGATACCGATGCGGCGCATTATCAGAGTCAAAGCACGGCGGACTATTCTCGCTTCGAAAAGAACTTGACGTTCGTTGGACTTGTTGGTATGCTCGACCCACCACGGCCTGAAGTTAAGCTTGCAGTAGCAAATTGCAAGGCCGCGGGAATACGGGTTGTGTGTATCACTGGGGACAATAAGGGTACTGCGGAAACGATCTGTCGACAGATCGGAATATTCGGGGAACATGAGGACCTGACAGGAAAGAGTTATACTGGTAGAGAATTAGATGAACTCAACAAAGAAGAGAAAGTGATGGCGGTGCAGCGTGCGAGTCTGTTTAGTAGGACGGAGCCGGGACACAAAAGCCAGCTGGTAGACTTGCTACAGAGTCTGGGCCTTGTGGTAGCAATGGTGCGTGATCTCATATCTTATGTATCATGTCTGACTTGCCGTTATCGTTGCAGACTGGAGGTACATGTCAATTTTTCTTAACACGTTGACATATTGACATGGGATCAGATGGTGTTAATGACGCTCCGGCGCTGAAGAAGGCTGACATTGGCGTGGCGATGGGGAGTGGAACCGACGTGGCGAAACTTGCTGCAGATATGGTGCTCGCGGATTCGAACTTTGCGACTATAGAACAGGCTGTCGAGGAAGGCAGACTCATCTACAATAACACGAAGCAATTCATTAGATATCTTAGTACGTCCCCTCTTATCTTACTCGTTATTTCTCTTATCGTCCTGCAGTTTCATCCAACATTGGAGAGGTTGTCAGGCATGTGTGTTTTTTTGGTTTCATTACATGTATCTGACTAAGCTTGCTTAAAGCATATTTTTAACGGTTCTTCTCGGCATGCCCGAGGCTCTCATTCCGGTCCAACTCCTCTGGGTTAATCTCGTCACCGACAGCTTGCCTGCTACTGCGCTGGGATTCAATCCCCCTGATCACTCCATCATGCGGATGCCTCCGCGGAACAGCAAGGAGCCTCTCGTCGGGAAATGGCTGTTCTTTAGGTATCTCATTGTGGGCATCTATGTCGGCTGTGCAACAGTATTTGGATACGCATGGTGGTTCTTGTTCTACAGCGGTGGTCCTCAAATTACGTTTTACCAGCTCACACACTTCCACCAATGCTCAGCTTTGTTTCCTGAGATCGGATGCGAGATGTTCACGAATGCCATGGCACATCGTGCAACTACCATGAGTCTTTCGATTCTTGTCACGGTCGAGATGTTCAATGCTATGAACTCGCTGTCTGAGAATGAGAGCCTGCTGGTACTTCCCGTCTGGAAGAACCCATTCTTGGTCGCGGCTATCTTATTGAGTATGCTTCTGCATGTTGCGATTCTCTACATACCTTTCTTCACGGTGGGTTTGATTGTCATTTTGTATTCCTGGAAGTGACTTTGACATAATGTGCACAGACGTTATTTGCAATCACGCCACTCAATTGGACAGAATGGAAAGCCGTCTTATATTTGAGCGCGCCAGTCCTTGTTCTCGACGAACTATTGAAATTTATTTCGGTACGCCTTCGCTCATTTCACATCTTGTTATGTCATCGTTTGAGCCCTTTCCCTTAGGCGACGTTCATCGATCCTCCATCGAAAATGAAAATGCAATGACAGACAGGGATGTAATTGTATGACGGGAATGAGAGGCGCTACGGAGGTTTCCTCGTTATGAAGCTTACGTGCACACCGTGTTGGTGTCCTGTTACTTATGCCCGCTCTTGAGTGCCATCCCTGAATTCAGGGAGTACCATAGTTTTATCGCGTGGTTTATTACCTCGCTAGGAAGAATAGAGTTGGGTTTCCAAGTTTAATACGGTTGAATAGCGAGTGTATGTTCTTTTCGTAATCTCACTCTCCTGCACTCTCCACCTTGAGGTCCTGGTGTTCTGGCAACGCGTCGCAAAGAACACAAAAGTTAGCACTTCACATGAGCGTCATAAGTTCTACCCCAAATTTACTAGCATTGAACATACATTATTTGCTCAGTTGTGAGCGCCATACCCGAACCGATGTGATTGATAGTGGCGTCCCAGTCATAGCAAGCTTGGTAGCCACTAAATCGTGTTCTGATAAGGTGATCAAAAGGCAGAAACTCTCCCGACCCTCGGAGTATGCTCACCACTTACTACCTCGATTAAAAGGCTTGTGGTATGACAGAACCTGACCTCCTAGGTCTCCGGGTCCATATTACCCCAGCGGACATCGGAAAATGCCATATGAGGTGTGATCAGAGTGACCAATTGGACACGAAGTTTGGCTACATATTTAGAGAAATGAACTCACGAACCAGTGCCAGAAAGGTATAATCCCCCTTATTGAAATCGTCTTCTGCCGGACTGAGCCTGGACGCGAGGGGCCGAAGTAAAACGGTGAGCGAAAACATCTGAATTTACCAATGCACCTCCATCAGGAGCCATTTGTTCTGGGGAAATGCAGAGTGACCCGAACCTCGCCAGTTTTGGAACAGCACGCTGATTGGCACCGTGATGGCTCACTGTGATGCTCCCTATTGTTCTGTGAGGATGAGGGCAGGTGAGATGCAACTGCGCCACCATGTCAAAGCAACCCCGCCTGGAAGTTGTGCATCTCCTTCTCGCAGATAGAGGATTATTCAAGGGCAGGCATGATATATGGAAAAGAAGCGCACTACGACGGACGATGGAAATCAAGTGGATCTGCACCAAGGCCTCGAGTCGAACCTTCGGCCAAGCCGACATTCTATATGGTAATATTACCTTCCAGGACCATAGTACGGGGAAAGGAGAAAATCACCATAACCCGCACGAGGGAGGAGAATGTTTAAGGAGAGCTACAGCGACGGGTGAGAATTCAGACCAGCCTGAGATGTCAGAAGGGATCGACATCGTCTGCAGGGCGGAGTATGAGCAGCGAAGAGTAAATGTCTCACAACAGGGCATGTATAAACTTTAGCAAAGCATAGTCCAGTGACAGCCAGAAAACCAGCAGCAAGTAAATATGGATGGTTCGGTCCAAGTCACCGTTTCCGCACAGAGAAACAATATCGATGGAACTACCCGCATATAGTCGTAAAACAAATGTACTGTTTTCCAAACTGTTGACCCAAGGATAGACCTTGCGAAAGAGATATGGGACGCTAGGGTGAATGATTGAGTCACGGATATTCATTAAAGGAAGGACATGCAGACCTGACACTCTAATTTCTCATGAAAGCCCACGGAAGGATTTTCTATGCCGAAGGCCAGTTTATAAGGGGACCTCGATCAGCAAAGTTTCTTTCATGGTTGACTTTGTGTATGGTCTGGAAAGCCACAGTATGCTTCAGGCTTTAGCCACACTCGGATTACTTGCATCACCTGAAAAACTTCAAGAACGGTGCATACCTAGAGATTTTACACAGGTAGGATTCTTCAGATCAGTCCTTTTATGCTGGGATCGATAGCCAGGCAGCGTGATAAC
>QMFG01008804.1:0-10792 GCA_003314545.1 Ramaria sp. MG151 | reverse complement strand
TAGAAAACAAAGGAAACAGACTAGTTTAACAGAAGAATGTCTCGTGTGCGAGACAATCGGAAGCAAAATTCTCGGGTGGCGCGGTTTGCAAGCCTATGATCATTAATGTCTCATTGACGTACTACAAAGTCACAGTGGCACAAGGCCTTATGCATAAAAGCTCCCAAGATACCGGATTTTCACACTTATGGTGATCGTGGTATTGCAGAGCCTTCGTTAAGGGGACTATGCCCTCTGTCATTTTCTCGTCTCTTTTCCTTTATCACATGGTGAACACCAGAAAATAGCGATGGAAGCGTGATAAGAGTACATCGTAACTTGCCTAGTGTGTGACATTCGTATCGGAAATCACAGTAAAACAACAATGCTAAGCCATATCTCATGACGCGTCTTTCCACCCATGATTTCCTGTAGTATATATTTAATACTTCCTTTAGCTACAGTACGCAACTTTAATATGGCACTAAACCTTTTCACGCCCCTCGATCCTGAGATCTTGCCTCAACAGCAAGAGGTTTTCCAAGACGACAATCAAGCCAAATGAGTGTAGTGGGTAGCGTTTATTACGTTCAAAGTCATGAAATGTGTTAAGAATTCTGGGTGACCTCGATTACGACCCCATCCAAAGCGAACCGATGGAGACACATGAGTTGGATTCGAATGTTACTGGCGGCTGCGCGAAGTTGTTTCAACAGTGCAACCAGGAGACAAACACAAGGAGCATTTCAAATGATTATCCTGGATAAAGAATCTCGTTGCTGCCGTCCCTTGATCTTGTTGACAGAATCAAAGGCTATCGAGACCTTGAGCTTATAAGCGAACAAGCTAGTAATGGGCTCGGTGAGTCATGATTAGCCTCCATCCTTCTGAAGCCACTCAGAGAGGAATATATGCATACAGTCCTATCACTCGTATCTGGCCTCTACATATGTAAGGCACCTCCGAGGCAGCGGCTGCAAAAATGTTTTATGTCGTATACTGGCCCGAGGATATCACATGAGATGATAACGCGCCGTCTTCAATTGCAAAAAACCGTGTGACCTTTAGAAGGTGAGCATCTCTTCGTCGGACAAGCACTTCTTCTTTTTTGAAATCAAGTACGTCATTCACAGATATCTTACCCAAATAACCGATCAAATTTTGGCCTCGGTATCTCCCGAACATGCCCAAGCATTGGACTTCAACAAGTTTGCTACTTATGACACCGATGGCGACGAGGAAGGAGAATACGATGAAGACCGCATGGTCTGGTTCGGCGTGGAGAAAACGAACGAGCAAAGCGAAGACGTGACAGTTCATCCAGGATTTGTAGTAAATCATTATTTTCTGTCCATCACTGTGATAATACTAACGTATTTCTTGCCCTAGCTGTCACTGCAGCACATCCGCATGGCTCAGTCACAATCTCAAAGCCCTGTTGAGCACCAGACCATATTGGAACCTAGCCTGGTGGCTGGTGAAACCCAATAAGGATTCATGACGGTGGAATACCAACCAGAAACGTGCGACGATCAACTTTTACAGCACCGTATGACAGAAGTACACTTTAGGACTTAGGTATGGACTTGGCACTATATCACCCCCACTCTATGTCTTTTCCTCACCAGAATATAGGACAGTAATGTCCGTCTTGGGGAAGAACTGGATGATAATCCCCCTACTATACTTTCAAGCCAAGGCTTGAGTTCACGATTCCCTGATGCCGTGAACAAATGGAAGCAACAAGACGATGCGTTGGATGAAACATTAAAGGATGCAACTGTGCTGAAGCAGGCTGAGATGAAATCCGCATCTCATGAACAACGCAGTCGGCTCGAGATTGCGCTAGAGAATACTGCCATCCACCAAATTCTAGACCACTACAAGTAAGTGTGGATGTCAGACATGGGTATTATGAGACCTCTGAACTTGGATTCAGATCTTTCTTCAGCTTGTGCGACTTTGCCAGTGTTGATTTATGGAAAGCTGATTAATCAGAGATTAATGCATCCACGGGTAATAACTTTGGTGATTATAATTCGGTCACGGTTTGATATATTTCCATAGAGCTCTTACAATCGCTTGGAAAACTATACGCGCTCCTTCTTGACTTGAAAATTAAGGGACTACAAACCCTCAAGCCTCACAACTTGTCGGAAGAGTATCAATACAGGAGACTCAATGATAAGTTCCTTATTGTCTCTCATATCTTAGACAGCCACGACAAATGGCAGGACTCAGAGAAAGGGGATCTCATCGACGCTATCTGCAAT
Source organism: Ramaria sp. MG151 (assembly GCA_003314545.1). Taxonomy (NCBI): domain Eukaryota; kingdom Fungi; phylum Basidiomycota; class Agaricomycetes; order Gomphales; family Gomphaceae; genus Ramaria; species Ramaria sp. MG151. The sequence continues at coordinate 8,540 of QMFG01008804.1, read as the reverse complement.
GACCGTGATCTTCACCATTCTTTGCCTGAATGGTTGTTGGTGGATAAAAAGGGAAAGGGGAAAAAATTGTATCGAAACTTTTAGACACTGCGACAGGAGCTGTCTCTATCATCGACGGTGGCGATCATCAAGTCATCCGCCGCGCTAAGGAGGCGGTCTCTTCCGAAACACTCTCAGATCCTATCTTTATTTCGCGGATACCAGGCATGTGTGACAGGGAACCACTTCTGCTAAACGCTGCCTTCAAAATCGACCGGTTGCGAGAGACATCCTGAAACAAAGGCTGGGCAAAGTTGTGAACAAGGTATACGGTGACTTACATCACGCTGAGCTAGATCAAATTCGGGGTCAACTTATTCGGGAAGCCAAGATAGTAGCAGATAACGAGAAAGGATCCTTTCGTAAGAGTATCATGCAGGAAGTCAACAACTCGTACGAAACAGATTCCACGTAGGTCTCCAGTTAATCTTGTGTCAAGAAATAACGTCGTCCACAGCGTTGGTGTCACCATTGAAAAAGTCTCAGAATGGCATGGCTCTCGCTTCGGTGCGCGTTTCCTGGGACCAGGAAGCACCTCTACGACGTATCTCTACGGAAGGGCATCCAGAACCCCGCCCGTCTGCGTTACACTGTACATCTCCTATCCTTGATGGCGGATGACCGAGAGAACCTACTTCTTGGACCTGGCTATGAGTACGTTTCTCGCCCGCAACTTCGTTCGCAGCCTCCGAAGTTCTCTCTACCTCTTCGACATCGCATCCGGTGTGCATTTTGTCTGGATATTGTTTAAAAACGAACACTCATGATAACCCTAGCCACATGCAACTTTTTCAAAACCGATGTCTTCTAATCGTCAGCGACGAACATGGAAACCTGAAAGTCTATTTGGATGACATAGATATTCTGGATAATGGTATCAAAACTGACCGCACGAAACAATTTTTCAGTCATACGAAATTGGGATCAGAAGTGTGAATTGCAGTCGATGAAACACTTGCCTTACTGGCTGTTGTCTCATCCGATGGAACTGTGAGTGCGCTTATACACGACTCCGTTGAGTTTTAAATGCCACTATTGTTCTAGGATGTCTGTCGCTTATAAATCTATCGCCTCACGGAAAAATTTTCTTCGCTGGCGGTGCGAGGCACTCCTATAACTCTGCACTCGTGGCATGTCGAACCGCTGCGAATTACCGATGCCTGTTTTGTCTCTGGACAAGAGGGGGTCTTATTGGTCGATAATCGAGAGGGTCGCATATACTCTTTCGTGACTCAACAGTGGAGACCCGCTATCCTGCATTTTTCTCATCAACATTCGGGGGTTTTCTCAACTCCCGAGATCGAGCAAGAAGAAGAACAACCTCGCGCCAGGGTCTACCATTAGGCGTCATTTGGTTCTGGTCCGGGTATAGTTTTCGACCTTCCTGACATCCATCCAACATCGATCGCCATTACGTCACTTGCTCAGCGGAAGGTAGTCCACGCTCTTATGCTCTCACCATCGTGCCACCTACTTTTTCTAGTAATGTGGCTAGACAAAGTTCCGAGTTCATCTTCCGGCAGAAAGATGGAAAGGACGATGGTAAAATAAGGAAATATTCTGTAACAAAACACAACAGTCTTTTAGATTGCCACTGTGATGCCTGGACGCGATTCCCCGTGGTACCAGCAATTCCTCGCTCGACCATTCGCCCGGGAGATCGCAAGGCTACTTGGCTTCAGTTCGTCGCAGAAGACCGCAACCTCCACTATCACTTTGCATCCTATTGGAGTGACATGGTAGCCAATTTTGAGACGAGCACTCGTAAACCCACAGAAGACGTATTGCAAGGCTGAAAGTACGTTGAATTGCCGTTTCTGATGTACTTCATATGTAATATGTAGTTGCTTAATTGGTTAATATATTTCGTACGGATGGTACGAGAGTCTCCTCCAGTCTTACTACGTAGGCAAAAAGGTTAAAGTCTTTTCATCAATGGGACAACAGAGCGTGGGAAAATCGTACATGGTGTAGGTGCTTTCCGTGTATTCTTATATTCTCTTTGACACTTGAAACGGACATCTAGCAATCACCTCACTGATTGCTCATTTCAAGGCAACGCAATGCAGACGACCGAAGGATGCTGGATGTCTCGTTAAGACCATTGTTTCTTTCTCGGCGCTGCCTCTTTTAATACATCATTCAGCAACCCCGACTGATGAATTTCTTATCGTTTCCCTCGATTTTGAAGGTTTGGATTCCATATAAATTTCGTCTAAAGAAGGTCTGTCGTACGCTTTGAGATCGTGACAATGTGTGAGTATAACTGACACTCACTTTCAGACACACTCCTACTTTTATTCAATACTGCTATTTCAAACCTCGTAGGCGTTCCATATGTCGTACTCGCTGATGGTACAATTAAAACGTTTCAGATTCTTTTCCGCAACAACTTCGCTTTGTCACGAGATATTGGGACGTCATTTCAAAGTTTCCAATCCTCGTCACTGGTTCTTAATCCTGCTGCAAATACGACTTTATTCCAAGGACAGTTGGCTATCGTCAAGGCGAGTTGATTTGTTAACCGACGTCGACCACGCTAATCAAGTCATAAATGCCGTTTCTAGGATGTTATAGACTCGGACAGCAAGGAAATTGCGAAAGAGTAAGTGGGCTTGGTCCGCACAGTCACCTTATTCTGAATCGTCACAGATTCTCGGAAAAGCTGCAACGTATTGTGGCGGAGGAGCAAGATTCAAATTTCATCACTCGACTACACAAGGGACAGCCCAGAAATACACCATGGCCCGTTATAGAGTCCAGAAAGTTCTACTCCATGTTTCATCGACTTAGGAGGGTCTTGTATTCCCAGCGTATCACACATCCACGGGAAGGGGTGTTTCTTTCAACGATGAAAACCCTGATGGCTAAGCTTGAGGTTTTTTTTGGCCTCGAACGTTTATAATATACACTGACTCTCCCACATAGACGAACGATTGGGGGGCTTAGACCGTGCGTTTTATTTGATTATGTTGTACGACACGATAACCCCATGTTTCGAAACTTGACAGAAAATTTGGGATCTCTTCAAGCTCAGACACTGGAAAGCATGCTTCCCATAGCGTTCATATATGGTATGGCTGATGCAGAGACCAAATGACCATTGAAGGCCTGTTTTCTCAGACTCAGGGAAGCTCGTTGGCTGATACTGCATTTGTAGGATATTGACAGCGATATGGTGATACCACCGGGTTCCGATTCCACAGCAGCTTTCTACCTTCAAAGTAACCAGCAGAACCATTTTAACCCTTTGACGATACTTGGTGCTCTGAGAGACACCTTTATCAGTGACTATTCTCGGGCCGACACTCAATGGGTACCAGCTATTTGTTCTCACCTCAGTGCTCTTGCCGATGCTCGCGTAAAGCATGTTCAAGATTGGCTCGAAAAAGTAACACCTCTCGGTTTGCATTACATGCCAATATTGTGGAATTGCAACGGAGATTTGAAGACGCAGTTGTACAACCCAGGGCAGGGCTACAGCTATGCAAAATGCAGTGTCAGAAATGTCGCCTTGCTTGCGTCGAGCCACGTCATCTCGTAGATCACACGTGCCACGCAGACCACTCCTACGGCGCTGGTTGTGCTTTCTGTGATTTGCATTGTGGCTTACCTGCGGGGCATGACTCCAAGCACATGTGAGTTTTCAACACCGAGAGGTCTAGGTAGTACTCACATCCTGCGTAGCTGCACTCCTGCTGCCCATCTCTGTGGAAACCCTTGCGATTTGGAGAATAAACATGGTTGTGAGAAAAACTATACCAAGGTTTGGCGTTTGCCAATTAATTTTTCGATGTGACTAAACGATAATCTAAGGAACTCGATCACATCGATGACGAGCATGTGTTCTTCTAAGAAACATGAATGCGGAGAGGTATTCACGCATCCAGTGTATTTTGTTTACTCTCTCGTTGACGTCTCTCCTCAGGCTTGCGCTCTTGCGAACATCCGTCTTCCAAATGGTGGTCGGCTCACCTGTACTGGGCGATGCGCTACTTCCTGGTAAGGACAAAACAACGAATACTTTCCGATGTATCTGATGTTTTACTTTAGCGACAAGACACATGAGAGACACGTTTGCCAAGATAGATCTTATCCCATTTCGTGTCAGCTTTGTAGGAGACTCTGTTGCCTGGGTCATTTACATGGTATAACAGAAGGTGTTCACCTCTGCGGGTGAGTAGGATGCCATCTAAATGCGTGTTCAATCTTCACTGTCAAATGCAGGGAATCTCACCCGTGTGGAGAACTATGCGCTAAAGGTGCATGCGAGATTTCCACTGTGCCTCTCCGTGTGGAGTCTACGTTCACGAGTAAACTGGAAACATTTCAATTCATCAAGGTAAGTGCCATATTACAGCCACACGGAAGTTTCATGATCTGACCGATTTTCCTGACCGATCAGTACTCGCAGGTTGTCAAGAGGCTGCCTTGTAGTCTCAGTATCCCAGGAGGTGTCCTTCACGAGGGGCCTCATCACCACAGTGCTTCTCCGGACGCCTTTCACTATTGTGAAGCCATGCGAGCTACTTTTTTTTTTTGGTTCGTAGAACGCCGGAGTATAATATCTTAGAGCAGATGTCCGAATTCCGGTATACAGCACACATACAACAAAGATGGATGGGGAAAAGTATAAATGAAATGCAAGCAGGCCGAAAAGCAGGAGTCTGACAGAACAAACAAAAAGAGGGAGAAAAGGGGAGAAAACCAAGATGTAGGGAATAACGTAGCCAAGGTTTGACGAAATAAATGGCTTAGGCACGCACAGTCAGCTACCATTACCCCCTTCGACACCTTCGTTTCTTTGTCGTGGTGTCCCAGCTCTTCGCGGTGTACCTGGCGCTGCACGAGGAGTAACAGCTGTCAACCGCCGCTCGCTCGTTGCTGCTGTACCAGCTGAGCTCCTCCCGGGGGTCGCATTTACCCGCTGTACCTGCCTCGCCGCCTTTCTTGCTGCATCTGCCATCTCCCTTCTTGGGTGTTCCAAGTCGGTTCTCGTGAGAGCTCGCAATATGGACAATGTGTCTGGTGGAGCACCTAGCCCTGTTGCGCTGGGCGGGTTAGGTTCGGCCGACACGAGCGTTGCTAATGTGGAGACGTCGCTTGGTTGGGAGCTCGATTGACTTCGCGCCGAAAGTGCCTTGGCGAGTACCTCAAAGCGCTTGTTTAGATGTCGTGTGGTGCGGTTGGTAAGTTGCTGGGAGATATGCAGTGAGCTATGCGCAAGGTCGACTTTGCTCTCAACTTCCGCCAGGCGCAATGCGAACGGACTCCCCTCTCGTCGGCGGCTAGCGTTTTCTTTACAACGACGGGCAAGCTGTGCGCCTTGTAATTCGCGACCGTAAAGCGGGTCGGATGAGTCGGGAGGTATCCAGTCTATAGAGTTCGCGTTATGCTGTCTTTGCCTCGAAAGGGTATCTACAGTGCTCGCTTGACGAGCATTATAAGATCGGATGACTGAAGTCCACGCATCGTCTTCGCTTTTACACCTGGTAATCAAAGATGTTAAACCACGAATCATGTGGAGAGCGAGTCGGAACACGAACAGATCAATATGTCGCATAAAGTCATCTTCACGCTTGAGGTTCTTGAGGTTCTGTTCGTGTTGCCTCACCTTGGGTCGATCGGCGTCCTCTTCCATTCGGCTGCTGAAGCTAGTATCGATCCGCTGTTCGGTCAACATCTTCTGCACTTCTTTCTGCACCTCCTGAAGGATGTTTGCACCTTCTGCAGTGAGGGGTGGTAGTAGTGGATTGTCCGCTTGAGAAGAACTTGGCTTCGACCGTGCGCTCGTGCGAGAGGCACACCACACAAGAAGATGGCGTGCGCGATGTGCTTCGGGTAACTCCCGATCAAGGTGTTTGTGGAAGGTGGATGTAGATATGCTCGCGTGCGGCTGGGCTATCAGTAGTTCAGTTTTACAAAGGCCGCGCGCAAATCAATAAGAACCAAAGCTTACGAATTATCCCCGTACGTTCAAAACTGCTGCTCGCGCGTTTTCCTCGTTTCGATAAGGAGCTTCGGCGTCTCTCAAGAGGCTCACCATGCATCGCTCGATTCCACGACAGTGGGGTGATGATGAGACCACCAGCCTTCTTCTCTCCCTTCACTATAGATAGCAGCGGCCATGAGTCGTTGACAGATATGATGAACTGATGAACAAACTGGTTTTAGACTTGTTAGCTGGTCCATTCAACTGTGAACGCTGACGTGCTATAAGCTCATTATATGATTAAAAACCAAACAAATATCGCACTTTAATTCTCTTGCTACTACCTGCGTGGCTTTCCTCTTCATCTGGCGCCTTCCTTTTCGATGATAGGGGGACTTTATGTCGAGTAGCAGCGGGCTGTGATGGACCTGGCTGGGGCGCTAGGGGATTTTCAACGCCTCCTCGTGAAGATGTCCTGCCATTGCTCATTGAAGTCGCTTGTCTTCTGTGGATTGAAATTTGGTCAAGTTGCGTCGTAGCGCGTCGAAGCGTGTCCCCGTCGTGGCCTGCGGTGACCTACAACTACCAAATATCAACAAACAAACGTGTCACGGAGTTTCAACCCTTTCCAAACCTTTCCGTCGTGCTCAAAGATTTTGTTAGAATTTCTTCAATCAAACAGCAAAAAATACAGTTTATGAGCCTTTGAGTATATTTGAGTATATTCACAAATTACTTCGCAATCGGCCTCTCTCGTTAGACTGATCTCAGAGTCGATGGAACTCTGGTGCGCGTAGTGTCCGTTTCTCTCCTCGTTTTTGTTGATACGCTTAACAGGTCGTCGTCGACGAAGACAACGCGCACAATTCAAAGGGATTCCTTACCAAGCGCCTGACCGCCATTACGAACCAACGGACATCGGGAGAGCCAGAGGACCTTGCATTGATCATGGGCGTCCCTACATCCTATCGAGTTCTATCCTTGCCGCGTTCGCGACAGTGCTATCCGAACTAGGCCTCGCCTTCGAGATGGCGCTTATTCAAAAGCTCCAATCCTCATCCTCGTCGTCGTCTTCGAGACGTTCGGAAACGTACCAAGCTCCAATCCTCATCCTCGTCGAAAACACGTACGAGTGGAGCTCCGACCCGATTAGGAACGTCGTCTTGTCCGACTCCTACCGTCACCTCGATGCCAACAAAAAAAAAAAAGCGCGAAGATCCGTAAACAGCAACCCAGCAACCTCATTTCACTGGAGGAATCGGACGGTACACCGGTGTTACCTTCGATCCACGTGAAACTTTCATCCAAGAGCAGCGTACGGGAATCGAGGCCCGGCCCATTCATCAGCGGACGACCCTCCCCCCCCTCCTGTACCACTCCTGTCAAACCTCTCACACCACGACAGAATCTTTGGAGTCCCTCGGGCTTCTTTCCTCAAAAATCCGATGTGGTTGCGCTACCTACCTCGCCATCGATATAGGCCCACGGTGCAAGAGATTGTGCCGGCGCGTAGTCGACCTTCGTCGACCCCAAAGCGTGCGCGCTACGACCCAGACCCACCTAACAAGCTCAGATCATCTGCTCCCGGGTTTGGGTTCGACGCAGATGATGAGAAAGAAGACCAAATCGAAGCCTCTCCCAAGAGTCTGTCTCTACAGGAAAGCTTCACAAGCTACTTACTGTGCTCAATATCTCAAAGTGGATCATGCAATAATAATCATGGATGGTGATGTACACATGGATGTCGATTCGGCCGTTCCGCCTTCGAGTCCCGCTTCTATTGGCATGGTAAACGAGGGGCATGTAAACGAGGGCGACCATGAAAACGATGCGTTGGAAATTTCGTTCGGCCGTGTCGTGCCCAGGAGGTTCTCCCTAGCAGCCGGCAAGGTGAAACGGAGTTACTAATACATGGCAGCCGTATGGATGTTGACGAAGCAGACAATCCGAGGGATTCATTTGCTGCAGTAACGCCTACAGTCCTACAGTTTCCTCAAGGAAGACCCGCACATATGACCATCAATCATCGCACGCATCAAGGCCAAAGCAAAACCCAAATGCTGCAACGCAAGCTCTGGACGATGGCGAGCGGTTGTCACTTGGACCTTCTGGTAGCGATACCTCCGATCTATCAAGCTCGTCGAGCATATCAGCCGATGAGGATAAGGATGCAACCGAGCTTGAGCTCGAGCTCGAGCTGGGCACGTTTAAGAAGGTCAATCCTGCAGTGTGTTCTGTCTCTCACGTATCAAAAGCCAATTTTTTGATTCGTATTCCAGACGTGCCGAACCCTGAACCTTCAAAGGATTCCTCAGATGCACAGTTTGTGCCACCACCTAATCTCGGGGACGAGACGATCCGCGCGGTGTGTGGATCTTCCTGCTGCACCCAACTAAGCGAAAAAAACTCGAGTCGTTTCGCTATTCCACCCCGCTGCTTTCTTCTGGCGTCGCAGAGGTGCGTGTGCGCGTGTGTCGCATCCGTTCGTTCACAACCCCCGCTACGAAGCATCGTTACAGGGATTCGATGAAGGTCTACGCTTTGGCTGCTTACTCCGTCGGTCGTCTGA
>QMFG01008800.1:0-12537 GCA_003314545.1 Ramaria sp. MG151 | reverse complement strand
GAAGTGGCAGAACAGAAGGACTGCGCCAGCTGCTCCTAAAATACACCATGCCCTGCTCACTTGCTCCTCTCGTTTTCTTCTGGTGACCCGCAGATGACCGACGTGCCCGACGCCGTCGTAGTACTCACTTGGCTCATCGTGCAGCGGTCGATAGGTACTTTGTGTTGTATTGTCATCCAGTATTGGGCTATGTCTGGATCCGCTGGACGTACATAGCTCATGGGTCGAAAGGTGTGCAGGAGACGAGTCCAGATGGCGCAGAGGTGGAGACGCTCTGTCGTGTAGGTAACATTCCCCGAAGTGACCCAACTTTCTCCTTTCTCTGTTTTCTTTTGTGATACCTTTCCTTTTATTTTTTCTATTGTACGCCGTACGTTGAAAATGCAACGTGGGACTTTATAAGGGTCAATAATAGATAGCTTGGATTTATATATGCGCAAAAAGAAAATTTAAAGTGATATCCCAGAATTTGCTGTTCTATCCAACATTCACTCACGGGTTGCACGTCGTTAAGCATATATATCTTAGAACTTCATACCACCATGACTGTCCTGGGTTCACGAAATCTTATCACCGATAGGTACCCAGTCGCCATCATGTCCGAATTCCATGGATAGGGTCTCTCAACACCGATCAGTATTGTTCTTTGCCTGGGATACAGCATGGTCCTTTGTAATATCACATCCGCAACATTCCAGAATCATCCATCATGGCTCTACTCCTCACCAACATGATGTTGGAGCCAATGGCGCTTGTCCCCTGGGGCTCTGGATCTCACGAATACAGCATTATTCTTAGCTTTATCGCTCAATTCGTTGGATTAGCGCTCAAGAGAGGAAACGCCACCAATTTTCGCGCCTTCCTGATGTCATCAACAATTGGCTATACAACGAAATGTGCCTTCCTCGCCCAAGTGATCCGGAGATAAAGAACAATCGAAGAGATGCGCCGTGGATACGGACAGTGAATTTCGTATGCTTCAGTGAGTTCGTGTTCGGTCGAGCTGAGAGCTCACAGCAACTAGCACTAGTCGTCAGACTATGCTGACCACCTTTGAGAGCGTTCCCAACAGAACATCCAGGAGTTGTGATTCGCCACCGCACTGGTAAGCAAACCCAAATGTAACCCCCATCCCCCCCACGATGTCTTTCCCCTATCTCAATGGGGTCTCAATGCTCACGAAGCCAGGTGGCAGCAGCTGATCCGTCCACATCCTGTGCAGGGAAACACAGCCCAAGCATGAGTTTCATGGCACTCGCCGCGTGGCAATCCATTGGCACTGGTGGATGATGCTGTACATATCTGATCCCCTGGCAACGTGCATGGCCAATATAATATATATGAGCCTTGCGCGATGTTCTTCTCCAAATTTCACGCCATGTTGTCTCAGCGTAGCATTGCACCTGCAATCCAGGCGCATTCAGACCAGTAAGTGTTCCATGTCGAACGATATACAGCTCACACTTTACCCAGCATTGCGATAAACTATGTCCTCATTGCTGCTACTGGTAAATTCTCGATATGTTTAATCTTCTGCTATTCATATGTTTGTCGACAGTGCTGCTCATGTTTGACACCCTGCTCACTCTACCATCGGAGGTCAAGTGTATATGGTGCAAGAAACGCAGTCTTGGCTCTGTTCTCTATGCTCTAGCGCGTTACCCAATCCTGGTTCTTTCTCTGATGGAAATATATAGCTCTTTCTTTGCCGATACACTTCAGGTGGGTGAATATAGAATGTAGAACTATCATGCGACATCTGTGTTTACTTGTGTATTTAGTTGGTCCTGTTCCTCTTATAAGATAACAGATATACTCACATTGTTGCAGGACGTGTAGTATCCTGAAACAACTGTCTGCAGCTCTGGGTTTGTTGCCTATGATAGGAGTACAAGGTGACAATTTCTATTTTTTTTTTCAAGGAAATGGAGCTAAGCCACATGACTGATCCAGGTCTTCTTTTTGCAAGGACATATGCCATCTCCACTCAAAGTCAAATGGTCTTTGGAGTGCTTGGGCTTCTGATTCTGGGTAATGCTACAATTCAAGTAGTATGTCTCATGTCTAAACCTTCTGAAACGTTATAAATGATGACATATTATAGCTCTCTGTCGTTATCATCAATTGCAACCCCACCAATGCACAGCTGAACACACTATCTTTGTAAGTATTGAAATAGTATGTCTTGCCTAATTAGGCTAATCAGTTTTCAGAGGTAAGGAACCTTGCATTCCTATTTTACTTTGTTTCTGAAACCCTCCATCAAGCTGGGACTGTCAGTGGTGTCATTGTGATACTGTTTGATACTGCAGTTGTTGTTGTGACTACTTTGAACATTCTGATACTCTTGAGACATCAGAAAGGGGTTAAATCTCTGCATGGTCAATCACTCATTAATTTGCTACTTTGGCAAGGTGTGTGCATTTTGCTGTTGGTAGTTGATATAGCACTGAATTCAAAAAAGGTCTGGTTAGATATGGGTAACCTTCCGAACCTTCTAACTTTTATACATCTGACTGCTGTCCAGATTTGCTCTGACAGTAACCCTCACTTGCACTGTCACAGATAAGGTATTGTCATCTATAAGGATATCCAACTTACTTAGTATGTTCTTTTGTATTCCAGGTTTTGAGAGTGAGTGATGTGGAATATTAACCGCACAACAGAGTCCACTCTCACCTTTCTTGTTACAAATAGGCAAGTCTCAGCGGAGTTCTGGGTCCCCTTCAGAACTGGTCAATATCTCCCTATCTTACTGGTGACTGGAAAATTTCAGCTAATAATACACATATAGCCTGTCTGCAATTATAGTTTGCCGCTTCCACCTGACTCTCCAACATCAGAAGAATCATTACTCTCAAAGCAGCACTTCTCGGTTTACAATCACTAGTGTTCAGAGGCTGCACGATGCTGTGGTAGACGAGTTTGGGGACTCACGCTCGAATCACTCCCTTTGCACGGGAACATCAAATAAGATGGAGGATCAGCAAAGCCCCGAACTGACTTCAGATGCAAGGGTCGACCTTCATGAATTTTCTTGGGCAACTGGAGACATAGGCGACACAGAGGCAACAGACCCTGCGTCAAGTAAGCTGCAGATCCTACTTCAGACATGACGGTTAAAGGACTTTGTAGGATCCGGGATTGTCGAGGTGCAAACAGCCTTCAAGGTTCGGGAGTACCACATCTAGTTGGTCTACTTCACATCCGGTCCGCGATTGATGTACAAACACGTATCGTGATACGCATTTGCGGGAACATGCGATCTACGCGGGCAATCCACGATTCTATTCCCCCCTATTCCTATGCGACCTCGCAACCCTTTGTTCTCTTTAGAGATTCGGCTTTCTATTCATTGACTGTCACATCATGAACTTGGTAGCTCTTTGAGTATATGTATTTTTCTTCCGTTTCTTTCTTCCTTTTCTGATTTGGTATCACTTTGACTGTATGATGATCGACTGTATCTGGCGTATATGGTCCAATTCTTCCCTGTATGTGACTAGTTGCCGTTGTATATAAAGCGTAGCGAGGAATCTATTAATCAATTGATGATGAGTGTAGCTTGCAAAGGAGTGTGGGGTTGTGTATTTCATTTACTAACTACGCGGAATAGCGTTGCATCTCACCGTCACCATCACTTAGCTTCGTTATGTTGCTCCCCTGTCTCAACAATAAAGATAGATAAAACTCACCTGATCCCCATCGATCATCAGCACCACATCCGACGGAAGGTATGTGTAACCAGACCTATAATCTACTTTATGTAACAAGGTGGTCGTTGCTTCGTTAGAGTGAAAAATAAAAATAAATTGAAAATAAATCAAATAAAAACCAGGACAGTCGTCTTCAGCTGAGCTTGGGATCGCTAGGCGAGAGCACGAACTCACCGTTAGGCTATCGGACAGGTAAGAAGGTCCAGGGTGAGCCCAAGTTGTGTGACTTGCGTGTAGACGTACTTTGGTTTTCATGAATCGCCGTTAGATGAAGGCTGAAGAAGGTGTATGATGTTAGTGCGACGTTCTCTAAAATGAAAGAAAGTCTCATTTTTTAAGAGCACCATTTGCAACGTCTCCAGCACCCACTACAAGGCACGGCCCACCGTTACCAGTCACAACCATCATGATGGGGTTGGTCTCATTGTGCAAACGTGTAATGGTCGCCGAATAAACTGTGCACTATTGAAGTCGGCTAGAGAGACGTATTCGGTTGGCTTGAAGACACACAAGTATGATGTAAGATAATACCCTCACACGAATATTAGCGTCACCCTGAGATGACACCCAGACCACTTTCCGGAGCATGAGAATCACAAGAAACAGATAACGAGGATGTAATCATGATGCATTATTTTTCGAAGCCGTTGTGACTGCACTCAGCTTCGGGTTATCGGGGATTGATTCCTCATTCCTGGGTTATCTGCGATGTGGCAAGGACTCCAATCGACATAAGTACCGCAACGGTAATACCAGCACCTGCTGTACCTTGAGTATTTCCGTATCATCGAGCATGATGCATTCATTACGACGCTTTCCCTGTCACTCAATGGCTCTACTCGGTGGCTGGGGTGGCCTGGACGAAATCCTGAGGTGGAGGAAGAGGTATAGCATATAAGTGTCAAAATCGCGGTTTGTTATATAGTTACTTACTATGCTTGTATTCGTTTGTGAGGGACACACCCCGTCTTCACCAACTCGTTCCCACTCCTCACTCACCACCACAGGCACACTTTTCAACGCTGGCCTCCGCATTTGTCTCTCAATCCTAACGACCACCCATCGCCTAACTCTTCTCCGCCTCTTGTTCTGGTCCAATTTATCACAGTGAACGGATTAAAACTGCGCGGGTTACGTGTCTTCCCCTCTGCCCAGACCTATACTGTTTCCAGAGTGTTCTGATGTAGAGAGAAGGCGTCATATCTCTCCAGCCAGATGGCAAACGCTCCATTGGCATTTTGCATTACGCTGAAGGGACTGACCGACTGACGGCAATGACAGCAACATATACTCGGAATAAAAGGCACAGTGAATGCACGGCGAACTTGTGACAGTGTTGCATGCGAGAACATCTGGCTTTGTTTTTGGAAGGGGGGAATGAGATCAAGGCTCGAGCCTAAGGTAAGGGGTATAGCAGAGTAGGTTTGTGTTGCGCTGAAACTATATTCTTGTATATTGTCACTCACGTTGCTTGTACTGGTTTAATTCGTCTTCGCTAACGCGTGCTTCAGCATTCCACTCGGACGCAGAATTCTATCTATTCCTAGAGCTTCTCTTGCTCCAACTTTCTTTACATCCCGCTTCGCTTTATAACGATTTCCACCATCGCCAACGATTCATGTCGACATCTATTGTTGACGAAATGGGACTCATCTGGAGCACGTATGAGTGGGTAGGTTTGTACCTGGACTGATGTGCTTACTCTGATTCTAGATTATTACCACTGTCCTAAGCGCGTGCTGGCAGAGTATGAAGCGATATATTCAAGATACATACCATAAAAACTCCACGCAACGCCGTCTTGGCCTTACACTGTCACAAAGCGTGACCTTCATCGCTATTCGCGTATATCGACCCTTGTTTCTCACGTGTTTGTGATACTGTGCTCCGCTGCGAATAAAATCCATCATACCTAACCTGCCTGATGTCCGACTTAGGGAAGAAGACAACCAATATAGTCCTTTCCGTAATATTGCCACACGACAAGATTCGGTCGAGAAGGATTAACATATTTTACCCAAGGAACGACTCGGAAATCCGGTACAAACGTGATTTCGGCTCTACAGTGAACAGTGAGTCCGTTGTGGGCGTTTCTTCACATTCCGCTGCATAATTGTTGTCCGCCACTCTACATGCTTCTGATCCTCCCGGACCTAGCTTTTCCAGAATTCTGAATCTCATGAGTCTCCTAGATGGGCCTACCTTCGAACACATCGGTGAAATGTTACATATTCACGAGAGTAGGCGCTATGGGTGATGTTGCTGCGTCTGGATCCCCGTCAGACAATATGAGAGACTTCCATCATATCCCTTACTCACGATCCATTGGTATGGGGTAATGCCGCAAATATGCGTGGCTTGACAGCGAGCATAGTGGTATAATATATAATTGGCCTCGCCTTTGTGCTGTTTTATTCTCAAATCGCTCTTTCTCATTACCTTAACATTCCTATCGCCATGTCTCTGCAGGATATCTCAGTCATCATACAGGAGAAATCAGACATGTAAGTATTTTGTATTGAGGATTGTGGTCGATCTCACTCCCAACTAAGGCTAGCAGTCAACTACGTCGCGGTCTCCGCCTTTAGTCAGCATATGTGATCCTGTCTAATATCATGATATTCATGTCGTTTGCAATAGCACTACTCACATTTGATACCCTTATCAATCTGTCATCCGAGATCAAATATATTTGGCGCAAGAAGCTCACACTCGGTACCATTCTCTACCTCATGGCTCGCTACCCGCAAATAGCCCTCTATTTCATGAACATGTATATAAATTTATTTGTTGTATCACTTCAGGTCCGTACGCTCCAAGTCTTCGTATTTCTCATATATATGCCACTAACGTACATATCCAGTATGTTCTTACCTTGTTCGCGAAGCAGAAGACTCACAGCAATTAAGGGCATGTAATATTCTGGCTCACGTCATGGATGCTCTGGCTTTCTTGCCTCTCATAGGAGTACAGGGTGAGACAAGAGTATTCTCCAGGTAAATCGCACTAATTTATGCAATTAATCTAGGCCTTCTACTAGCACGGACATATGCCATTGCTAGTCAAAGTTCATTTGTGTTAGGAGCTCTTGGCATCCTGATTCTTGGTGATATCATAATTTTTCTGGTAAGTCCCCTTCTGATTTCTTGGATACATGGGAGGCAATAATGGCGCCATATAGTTTCAAGCTATTGATACTAGTTGCAGTCCCACCAGTTCTCAAGTAAATATCTCAGAACTGTGAGTGTACTGACTGTATTACAAGAACATATTAATCAGTTTTCCAGATGTAAGTGATCCTGCTAACCCTGTACAAATTTAACCTGAACAGAACAAGTGGGAACTCTCAGTGGGATCCTTGCAATCCTCTTTGAGACCGGAGTTGTTACAGTAACCATTCAACATGCCTTCAAAATATTGAGACTTCAAAAGGTTGTTGAAACTCAGCGTGAGAAATCTCTTATCAATTCCCTTATTCAGCAAGGTGTGTATTCGCTCTGGTGTGGTAAAACATCACTGAATCTAGTTAAGGTCTTATCAGATACGGGTATCAGTCTCACTACCTCCATCATCTTATGTAACTGACTGCTGTTTAGATTTGTGCTTACAGCCACCCTTGCTGGCACTATCTTGTCTAAGGTATTGTCACTTATGATTTTTAACAACCTTACTCATTGTTCTCTTCGAACCCAGACTTTGAGAGTGAGTAATAAAATATTGACTCTTTTACCTTTTTCGCTTTACATCTTGCTGCATACAGGGAAGCCTCGTAGGGGTGATAAGCCCTCTCCAGAACAGGTTAGCTATCTCTCATATTAACGACAATACATGACTGGGGTAATAATACACGACTAGCTTGTCTGCAATTATAATCTGCCGCTTCCATTTGACTCTACAAGCGAGGAATCAACACTCAAATAGCAGCTCCTCACTACCCTCATTTCTTATCACCACCATTTTTGATGCTATGCACCACGCTGTACAAGAAGAGTTTGGGAGCTTGCACTTAGAGTGGTCTCCTCATACCGGAACAGCGGAGGGGACGGATGATCAGGAAACGCTACGCACACCAGTTGCGGAGGTTGAGCTCCGTGAATATCCTGGGGTGGCTGGGAATACAGCAGATACACGAACGAGGCCTGTATCTGCAGGTGAGTGCCCTCATCCAATTTTCTAATTAAGGGATTTACGAACTCTTGAACGTCAGCATATTTTCTGGCATAGTTCGTATCGCGCATCTCGACCTGGTGTGGAACATATTCCCAAGTCTCAAACTCTCAGAAATCTATGTGGAGAACCAATTTTTTATCCCATCACTTTCGATCGCATCGTGTAAATATTAGGAAACTTCTAGCGTCTTGGGTATAGTTTTGTTCACTTCAGCAGTTTTGTTGCACGGGTTTGTTGATACGTGTACATGTGTTGTCTGTATATTCAGTTCCGCGCAAGTAGTAGAGATGAAAAGCCACGAGTGAATCAAGCAGCCGAAAATGAGAGCGTGAGTATAACTACACAATTCAAACAACTGGCGACTCTGAGAAAGGCCAGTTTTGTGCCCTGTTGTCGACCTCTGGAATTCCCTTGTGTTCCTGCAATTCCAGGAAATAGCAAGAAGAGAGAAAAGAAGTAGACAGAAAGAAAGTAAACGACATGGCTCATACAGTACACTCTGCATCCATCCGGAAAACCCTAAGCTTTCCCTGATCGTCAGCCGACGCATGAAATTTATCCTGGTTCCGTCGAATCGGAAAGAGCGTTTGTCTTAGCCTTGATTAGTCAGAACTTGTGTTCCTTTCTCATCCCTCTCATCCCTCAACGATATGTCTGTTAACTCTCAACCTCTTTCCAAAGTTTGTATTCCAATAGGCACATAGTATGTATTTCTTTATTGACCACTATGTCCGTAGTTTCATAAACATTTCGCTTTGCAGTGCTTGTATCGGAGGTCCCACCAATTCCTTTCATATTGTACGATCGCAGGTGTGCTAATGCAGATACGATAGAGATCTCCATCTTCTGTGATAAACCTCTGGAACCCGCGAAATCGATCAAGGTTCTGGTCGACGGTCGTCCCAAGGACGTCACGTTTACATCCACAGGAAGGCATCCTGCGCGATGGACTCCCGATTCGATCATGTGAGTGCTACAGCAATTCGCGAAGTCTCACGAACTCCAGCATGCCAATACAGGAAAGTCTGGCCGACGTCGACGTTCGTGGTGCAAGCACGGCACCACCGCACTCTCCGCAATCTGGCGAAGATAACAACATCGGTTCCCATCGATGCCACCGATCTTCTGCGTGCATGCTCCAGTTATCCTGGAAAGGACATAGGCACGTTTTCTTGATGCAACGACCCGGCATAGGCATCTGATCTTGAAAACCGCTCAGAATTCGTCGCAAAGATTGATGATTTCAAAGTGACGGCCAAGGCGTCTTTGGCCTGTTTTTGGAAGGTGAGTTTAGATGACGGATGATTGTGCTGATTATTGACTCGTTGGATTCCTCTCGCATAGTCGAATGAAGTAGCGGAAGCGAATAACGGCCCGAATGCCATGTTGACCACATTCGTTGACACTTTCTCTCCTGACGATATCACGCTGGCACTTTCGGCCCTTCAAGATGTATTTGGCGGTCTTTCCAAATATCTGGATGGTGTAGTCGGGATCACGAAAGATCTCTCGAACGTACGTTGTTTTACCCCATCGGCGTCTCAGGAC
Organism: Ramaria sp. MG151; assembly: GCA_003314545.1. NCBI lineage: Eukaryota > Fungi > Basidiomycota > Agaricomycetes > Gomphales > Gomphaceae > Ramaria > Ramaria sp. MG151. The sequence goes on along the minus strand of QMFG01008800.1, from coordinate 3,103 downwards.
ATTGACCTGGTCTACCCAGATCCATCCCATTGCAAAAGCAGCCGTTGTAGCTCTGTCGGTTCCGTACAAGGTATGTGTCATGTATGCCTTTCTTCTGGTGATGAAGGACTGAAGAACTTGTAGTTGTACAAAACGCACGCTGCATTCTACCAGGACTTGAAAGATCTCAATGAGGAGATGCAGAGACTTGTTTCCGACATGATCGATATCAAGGACAGAATCAAAATCGACTCGCTCAGAAACACTGTAATTGATATAATGAAGGCAATAGTTGAAGCTTCCGAGTATACCAGGACATTCCTGGCAAAGAGGAAGATAGGTGAGCGATGAGACACAGCCTTTGTTCTAGCTCGAATACCTTGATGTCCAGGGAAGGCTATTGAGGCGCAATTTTCTTCGGAGCTCCAACGGTTCAAAGCGACGTTTGTGAGTTTGACGGCAAGATTACAGGAGTCAAAAGCAACGCAGGTGGTGGTTCGAGTCGAGGATATAGACAGTAAGTGATGATGGTCCCCAATTCCGTGAATTGACCGCCTGCTCCGGTCAGGTTCCATTGACTGGATAAAGCTTCAGGCGATGTTGAAGCCTGCCAGTCGTGAAGAGTCTTCGGAAGCATGTATGGAGGGGACAAGGGTGAAGATACTCGGCCAGATCCACGACTGGGTTGCGGATAATGAAGGACAGAACATTCTCTGGCTCAGAGGGAGTCCTGGGGCTGGAAAGTCGACCATTGCAGCATCTGTGGTTGCAAGCCTAGGCCAGCGCCGAGGCCCGAGTTTCTTTTTCAAACGTGACAAAGACGAGCTGAACAATCCAATGCATCTATGGCGTAGCATTGCTTACGACCTTGCGCGTGCGCATGGTGCATTCCATAAGGCCATCACCAGCAGTGTTAACAGACACAGGCTAGACCCAGGACGTATTACCGTCGAGGAGCAATTCAGGTATTTGATCGAGGAGCCAACTAAGGAATGTGTTCATACTATGGATGGCCTACTGCCTGTGGTTGTGATTGATGCTTTGGATGAATGTCGCCGTGATGATGAACTCTCTGCACAGTGGAGGGCTCTTTTGGCTACCATCAAGAGGTGGTCTAGCCTCCCCAGAGCTTTCAAACTGTTTGTAACGAGTCGAGACCAGCATGACATTGGACTGGTCTTAGAAATTGCTGGCCAGCATATGACTCTTGAAACAGGAGATGGTGTTAGCTCAGAAACATCTGCTGATATCCATCAATTTATCTTGGAATGCCTTCCCAGTATTCACCAACAATTTGAGGATTTGCTACCACCTGGATGGCCAGGGGATCAGAAGATTCAAGGGCTGGTAAGAAGTGCGCAGGGGCTGTTCATTTGGGCAAAGGTTGCAATGGAGCAGCTGAGGTGGCGCCCTAAACTGTTGGATGACATACTTGTTGGTCATATTGGCCACGGGAGAAACCCAATTGATAGGCTTTATCATACTGTGCTCCAGTCTCTGTTTCAAAACCCGAGTGATCTGTCAGAATTTAAGCTGATTGCTGGAATGATTGTCCTTGCCAAAACACCTCTTTACCTTTGTGATATATTTCACTTTTTGAATGGGATACTAGAGCCTACTACAATCAAAGCTATGGTTCTCAGTCTGAAGCCAATTGTTTCTAGCAACTTAGCAGCACCTCTTCGTGTTTGTCACCAGTCTGTGTCTGATTTCTTGTTAAACCATGAACAATCAGGTCAATTTGCCATTGACAAAGCTCTATCCACCAAGATCATGGCACTGGCATGCTTGAATCAACTGAATGATAAGGGAGAGGGGTTGAGGTTTAACATCTGTGGGCTGGAGACATCCTATTGTCTCAACTCAGATATCCCAAATCTGCAGCAATGTATAGATGATGCTATACCATCTTACTTGTTATATGCATGCACTTTCTGGATGGACCATCTGAATGATATCTCAGATGTTAGTGTCAAAGAAGACTGCCTATGTAAACTGAGGGACTTCTTTTATAATCATATTCTCTTCTGGTTTGAAGTGAGGAGCTTGGCTGGAAGGGTGAATAGTGTGCCAGGTGTTCTGAACCAGGTTGTACAATGGATTGGAGTGAGTATTTTACTAAGTATCTGATGTTATACAACAGGATTTAAAACATATTGGCAGGATTTGGATAAATCACTTGGAGCATTTGCAGCAGATGCAAGTCATTTTGCAGCCACATTTTGGGAAGTGATTAGCCAGAGTGTGCCACATATCTATCTCTCTGCACTGCCATTTGCACCAACTCAATCTATGCTGGCCAATCACTACAAGCCTCACCTACAACATCAATTTGAAATATTAACTGGTAGAGCAAGGGATTGGCCACCTATCATTAATGTTATAACAGGTCATCAGAATAGAGTCGATTGTGTGACATTCTCCCCTGATGGAAGCTATGTTGTCTCAGGCTCATATGACAACACAGTCTGTATCTGGGATGCCAAAACAGGACAGATTGTAGCTGGCCCATTTGAAGGGCACATAGGTGGGGTCATGTCTGTGGGATTCTCCCCTGATGGCAGCCAAGTTGTGTCAGGCTCATATGACAGAACAGTCTGCATCTGGGATGCCAAAACAGGAGAGATTGTAGCTGGCCCATTTGAAGGGCACACAGGTGGAGTCATATCTGTGGGATTCTCCCCTGATGGCAGCCAAGTTGTGTCAGGCTCATATGACAGAACAGTCTGCATCTGGTTGTAGCTGGCCCATTTGAAGGGCACACAGGTGGAGTCATATCTGTGGGATTCTCCCCTGATGGCAGCCAAGTTGTGTCAGGCTCATATGACAGAACAGTCTGCATCTGGGATGCCAAAACAGGAGAGATTGTAGCTGGCCCATTTGAAGGGCACACAGGTGGGGTCATGTCTGTGGGATTCTCCCCTGATGGCAGCCAAGTTGTGTCAGGCTCATATGACAAAACAGTCTGCATCTGGGATGCCAAAACAGGAGAGATTGTAGCTGGCCCATTTGAAGGGCACACAGGTGGAGTCATGTCTGTGGGATTCTCCCCTGATGGCAGCCAAGTTGTGTCAGGCTCATATGACAGAACAGTCTGCATCTGGGATGCCAAAACAGGAGAGAT
>QMFG01008777.1:6946-17068 GCA_003314545.1 Ramaria sp. MG151 | reverse complement strand
TCATGTGATGTTAATTTGCCAAAAATAGAACGAATGTCACGAAATGCAACTACGCCTGTACTGACTTATGTCCCAGAGAAGATGAGACGTGTCCGAGCTCCAAACTAACTGTTACTATCAGCCTTCTTCGGCCTAAAATTTTAGCCCGTCACTCAACACATGGCGTTTCGGGGTCCAGGTGGAAGTCTCGCGCCCGGGCTTACGGTGTAGAAGAGTCCACACCCATAGGTACCTAGGTTCCATAGTAGTCGATTCCCGAGCGGATTTAGGCTATAGCTAGCATCCTCGTGGACGCGAGTTAATGGCAACCTCAGCACCTGTGAGTCGGAGCTTATTCTGCGCCGCAGGTACGCTGATATTCATGTGTCTGAGTCGGGCATATACGGCTGCCGGTCTACTGTATTCCGCATTGAAACGCGTGATCAACGCTAGCATCACCAAAAATTTCCCAGGCGGATGGCCCCTTGCTCTCATTCTTGATACATACGCATCCTTCACGAAATGCAGGCAGAAGACAAGGTCTCCATCCTGATATGTGTTGCGGGTGGTGTGGTGGGTATTTTTGCCGTTCTTTGCGCGCTGATATTGGTAATGCTCTTCAGGCCTCCCACTTCCTCTTCAACAAATATGAACCAAGGCGATTTTTGCCGATTCTATCCTTCATGTTTGGACCACCGATAATAATCGCATTATGGCTTTGTCCATCGAACAGAAGTTCAGCCACAGCAGTCGTGAGATCCTACGCTATTCACTTGGGGAGTTTGATCGCGTCGGTTGTGATATATCGTCTCTCCCCGTATCACCCACTGGCATCGTTTCCGGGTCCTGTTATTTGCAGAGTGACGAGATTCTCTGCGTTTTACATGGCTACGACGGGACATCAGCACCATTACTACAAGTCCCTCCATGCTCGCTATGGTACGCATGTCCGTACAGGTGATATAATACTCTTAAGTACACGAAGGATTGTATACTCATGTAATTCAGGTCCTAACCATGTCCACATTAGTGATGCTTCTGCGCTTCCGACTATCATGAGCGTAAAACCTTTCAGAAGAGGCGAACGTGGGTTAACTTTCAAAATAGTGGATGTAGGTTATGGGCTTACTTATCTCAGGATATGACCTTACGAATGTTCCTGGGACTTTGGGAAGTGTTTTTTCAATAATGGACCCGCAGGAGCATGCTCGACGCCGAAAAATATGGGACAAGAGCTTGAATACCAAGTCTATATTAGACTATCAAGACATGCTTTCCGCACGTATTAGTCAACTTGTTCATAACCTTGAACGACGAGAGGGTTCAGAAGTTGATCTTGCCGAATGGCTTTCATGTTTTTCGTATGTCTCGTCTCGTCGTCTCTTCTGTTTCTAACTTCTTTTGAATTTTTGTTTTCGACCAGTTTTGATTTCATGGGGGACCTAGCGTAAATTCAGATCAGTCTCAAAATAAGGTTGCGACTCATGTAATCTTGGGTAGATTCGGAGGCGCATTTCAACTCATGGAGCAAGGGTCCGATGTCGATGGGCACATGGCATTAACAAACCAAGGCAGCAGGTTCGTATCGATTCCGCTTCTTTCTCGTGATTTATTCGTAACGAATAGCAGGGCTTATGAAATGTTTGGGACAATTCCATGGATGAAAACGTTCTTGCCGATGTTACCTCTAGGGGATGAAATGACTCGCCACCAAAACTTTGCCAAAGATGCAATTATTGCTAGAAGGTCTCAGGGATCTTCAAAGAAAGATATTTTTTATTACCTTGTGAGAATATCGTACCATATCGTCTCCTCAGCCATTGATCTTCATGGCGAACGAAGCTTGATGAAGAAGGGATTGGTAATGGCCCGCCATCACTGGAGACCCTAAAGCTGGAGTCCTCATTGGCAATCGTGGCTGGTAATCAGGTTCCCTCACAATTATTCTCAAGAGCACTGACATCATTCACAGGCTCAGACACCACGGGGACTGCGCTTTCTAACCTATTCTTTTACCTCCTGACCAACCCTAAAATTCTACGTCGATTGCAAGAAGAAGTAGATGGGTCATTATCACAAGGGGAAGATACGTTCTCTCCAGGCGCTGTAGCCGAAATGAAACTCCTCAACGCTGTGATGTGGGTTTTGTGCTTCATGGATCGGCCATAATTAAACACACAGCTGCCAGCAACGAGACACTGAGGCTGCAGCCCGCCGTTCCCACAGGCGTACAACGTGCCCTATCACTGGGTAGTGGTGATGTGAATGTCGCGGGCCGGTCAGTTGAATTCTCTGATCCCTGATCTGTTTCTATTGCACTGAAACTTCAAACGAGGCAGTATGATTCCAGAAGGAACTACCGTTCAAGTGTCGGCCTACTGCGGTGTGTATGCCTCAGCTCCTACAAGTGTATTCTAATGGTTGTGCCTTTCTTGAAGTACATCGAGACCCTCGGTACTTCTATCCTGACCCAGAATCCTTTCTTCCAGATCGGTGGCTCGAGACCACTTCCGAATCCAAACTCGATCAATCAGCCTACTTTCCCTTCAGCTATGGTAATTTTGCTTTCCGATTTTAATCGTTCAGTACGTTAATGACATACACCTCCACTCGCACTCCAGGTCCCACGGGTTGCGCTGGGAAAGGTCTTGCCCTCCTCGAGCTTCGAATGCTCGTCTGCTCTCTGATTCGGAAATTTGAATTTGAGCTTTCTCCTGGTTTTAAATCTGAGCATTGGGAGAACAGCCTGGCGGATCATTTTATAATGGTGAAGGGGAAACTGCCTGTTGGAATCAAGACTCGGAGGCAATAATCTCGAGCTTCAAGGAACCAGGAGGCCTCTCAAGTTTTTGAACAATCGGACAACAATATTCTTTATGATCTCTTGGAGCTTTACGATGTTGGGGTGAACTCCCTGTTCTTGAGGTTTACTAATTACTATTTTGCTACCAACACTAGATTCTGGCTGGAATCAGAGTTATAGGAAGGTCTATATAGAAAATTTTCAGTGTACGTATGTAGAGTATAGTGTTTGGAATACGTAAGCATGTATATATGGTCGATTTAGGACACAATGACATCAGCGGCGCTCGAAAGATCATGTCTTACCCGATTGGTACATTGGCCGAGTGGGAAGGGGGGATTACGCGCTGGGTTTCCTCCATGTCACTTTTCCCACAAGGAAAATCCTGAGGAAATTGGTGTGTATTTCAACCAACTTTTTGGGTTTTCCTCAGGATTTTCCCTGTGGGAAAACTATCCCATGCCCCTTAAGTTCCTTACTTTGTCCTCATAGGCGTCTAGGAGAACAACGCAAAACCGCCCCTTACTCTGCTGGGATTTTTTTTACATCCTTCACGAAATGCAGGCAGCTGACAAGGTGTATATCCCGCTATCTGTTGCGGGTGGTGTGGTGGGTACTTTTGCCGTTCTTGCGTGCAAATCTTGACAATGCTCTTCAGGCCTCCCACTTCCTCTTCAATAAATATGAACCAAGGCGACTTTTGCCGATTCTATCCTCCATGTTTGGACCACCGATAATAATCGCATTATGGCTTTGTCCATCGAACAGAAGTTCAGTCACAGCAGTTGTGAGATCCTACGCTATTCACTTGGGGAGTTTGATCGCGTCGGTTGTGATATATCGCCTCTCCCCGTATCATCCACTGGCAGACTATCCAGGTCCTATTATATCCAAAGTCACGCGACTTTGGGCATTGTATATAGTACAGACAGGGAATCAGCACCGTTACTACAAGTCACTCCATGCTCGCTATGGCACGCATGTTCGCACAGGTGAGGACATACATTCAGGGCTTTGAGGCACAGGATTTTTACATGAATTCCAGGTCCTAATCACGTTCACATTAATGATGCTACTGCGCTTCCGACCATCATGGGGATAAAACACTTCCGAAGAGGCGAACGTGGGGATGTTTTCTTCTATACGATGCGTGTATTATCGGCTCATATGATATCTCAGGATATGAAACCAACCGGTTTCCAGGAGCACCGGGAAGTCTTATTACAACCATAGACCCTCAAGAGCATGCCCAGCGACGAAAGATATGGGACCGGAGTATGAACACAACGGCTGTATTAGGCTATCAGGACATGCTTTCCGCGCGCATTGTTCAACTCGTTAATGCGCTTGAAAAGCGACAGGGCTCAGAAGTTGATCTTTCTGGGTGGCTTTCATGCCTCTCGTATGTCCGCTCTGCTGTCTTCTTGACCTTTGGCTTCTGAATATTATTCCATGTAGATTTGATTTCATGGGTGACCTAGCGTAAGTTCGATTCAAGGTCAATAGTTATGTGAAAGCCATGTGATCGGGGATAGATTCGGAGGGGCATTCCGACTCTTGGAGCAAGGTTCGGATGTCGAAGGGTTTATGGAAAAGGCAAGACTTAGCACCAAGTTCGCATGTCGTTTCTTTCTTTCTCGTACCGTCGGGTTCAAGCAAAATTAGCTTTCAAGAAACAGCGGGAACGATACCTTGGGTCAAGAATTTCTTGTGGATGATGCCTGGAGTGGCTAGAAGGAGACGCTTTCTAGAGTTCGCAAAGAAAAGCGTTCTTGCTCGAAAGTCTCGAGGTTCTTCAAGGAAGGATATTTTCTACTATCTTGTGAGAATATTATATCGTATATCGCTTTCTCAACGTGTTGAATATGTTCAACAAATTGCAGCTCGATGAAGATGGGATAGGTAACGATCCCCTATCGCTGTCAACGCTCACATTGGAATCCGGGTTGGCAATCATTGCTGGTAATGGATTGTCTTCACATTTTCTCGAGAACTCTAACATCGTGCATAGGCTCAGATACCACGGGAACTGCACTTTCGAACATATTCTTCTATTTACTGTCCAATCCCAACATTTTAGCACGTCTCCAGGAGGAAATTGACAGCGCGTTGCCACCAGGAACAGACCCTTTTTCTCCTGGCACTGTTGCTGATATGAAACTCTTGAATGCTGTGATGTAGGTTTTTGTGAATTCTTAATTAGTTGATCATAAAAGCTGCCAATAGAAACGAGACACTGAGGCTTCAGCCTGCCGTTCCCACAGGCGTTCAACGTGTTCTACCCTTGGGTAGCGGTGGTGTGATTGTCGCAGGCCGGTCAGTTGGATTCTTTGACTCTACTTATTTTAGTGCACTGAAAATTTAACACGTTATAGCTGGATTCCAGAGGGTACTACCGTTCAAGTATCGGCTTACTGCGGTGCGTTCCGTATCCCGCTACCCTTACAGACGTATTTCAATGGTGGTACTTACACATTTTGGTCTTAAAGTACATCGAGACCCTCGGTACTTCTATCCTGACCCAGAATACTTTCGTCCGGATCGATGGCTCGAGACCACTTCCGAATCCAAACTCGAACAATCAGCCTACTTCCCCTTCAGCTATGGTGAGGTTCTTTCTGATTTTATGATATAGCACGATGGCATTTACACCTCCTACTCCAGGTCCCACGAATTGTGTGGGGAAAAACCTTGCAATCCTGGAGCTCCGAACGGTCTTATGCTCTTTAATTCAGAAGTTTGATTTTGAGCTTGCGCCCAGTTGGAAACCTGAACATTGGGAGAAAAACCTGACAGATTCTTTTATATTGGTGAAAGGGGAGCTCCCTGTTCGAATCAAGGCTCGGAACTTTCAATCTCAGGTTTCACTTTGACAGGAGTTTGTCACATTTCCGTAGCCTCTTCCTTGATGACTTTGCTTTAAGAGGACCTAACTACCTGATTATCGTGTATCCTGTTGCCTATTTCTGGAGAAGTTTAGCTGTCATTATATGTAGGGAAAACCTTCTGTTGGGATTAGGAGGTGCTCAATGCTATCACAGCCAGCTCCGAGGAGGGGTTGCAGTGAGATATGTTTGAGTATGTCTTCATCTCTTCATGGCCTAGTGTAGCATGGAATAAACATAGAAGTGGCGTTCAGTGATTGCTGCAGTATCCATGATCGCATCTGAGACTAAAGCGAATACGTTTCTTCATCAGAAAACTCAAGAATAAGCTTGGTAGTAGGGCACCCAAACTATTGAAATAGCACCTTGAGCTGCATATATTCACCGATGATCTGGATGATTCCCACATTTCTATATCTCTGAAATGCTTTAGGTTCACATGTAGACCAACACATACCTCCCTTTTATCCTTCTAAGAAGTCACCAACCTGTTAGGCCACATCAAACATGCTCATGACATACTTCTGACATTTCACATAACCTGGATGGAGCCAGTATAGAAGCCAAACTAGGGATTATATGCCTTTATAGTTATGCCACTAGGCCATATAATTTGTTATATATCATGATGAGCTTACTACCATTTTTCTACTATTTATGTGCAACCACTGTCTATTGTCCGGACTGTGATTTCACTTGATTGTATTTGATAACTTAATAACTTGTGAGATAGACATAAAATATTGGAAATATTGCAGGAGATGGTGGTCTAACTTGGTTCAAAATCGGTCATCATTTATAATTAATGAGACATATTTACAGGACATTTTTATTTTTAATCTGATCACCTCATTGGATCAGTTTTTCAGTTAACATCACTGTGATCAACCTACACCATCTGACTTCCATGTGAAGACTGTTGCACTATAATTGGTAAAATATAATGCCTGTAGGTCATGTAACCACTGAACAATGGCACACAGAATATACCAACTTGTTGAACAATCCTTAACACCTGTGCTATAATACTGCCACACCATAAAGTCAGTTCAAACTGTTTTCCAATGTAACAGGTTTTAGAGGATTAGGTGGAATGTTCCAATGTAGATGCAGAACATTCTGGTGTGGATTGTTTTATCTCCCCATTGTTCTTTCTTTGCTGTCAAACCTTGTTCTTCTTTTCATCAACTTTTTTTATTGTTCTTTTTTTTCTGTTAAATACCAAAGTCACACATAGAGCCACTTCAGAACTTCAAGTGGAAGTCTGAAGTGACCTGCATTTGTTTAACTTGTTGTGACTTTTTAACTCACATGAACTTTGAGCATTTTCTGTGTTTAGGCAGTTACTGCACATATTGAGAACTTTGGGTGGAAGTCTGAACATTTTCTGTGTTTAGCTTTAATAAATACCACATTCTCTCTCCTCTTGACTGTGGCCTCTCATATCTCAGGGCCTCTACTAAATTCTCCTTTGCTATTTTCCTAGGGATCTCTACCATTACCTAGACAACTTTCTCCCCATATTTTACCCAGGTACCTCTTTGATTGTCACCAATGCTGCTGTATGCTGGTGCCAGTTGCTTGGGAATTTACTCAGTCTCAACTTTCAGAATGAAATGATTTTCTTCTATACACCTGCCTGGAGATCCTTGGTATTGAAATTGACTCTATGACAATGGAGGCTTCTCTTCTCCCAGATAAGCTTGAATACTTATGTGATATCCCTGAGTCTGCCATAACCTCAACAACAATGTTGGAGTGGAGACTCAGAAAGCTTCAGACACAGAAACACAAACATGGACACAGATACAGATGGCAGATGTATAGCAAAGTCAAGCCACCTAGATACTGTTGAGAAGATAGGATCAAAAGGCAGATGGACATTTGACAAAGGACAGACATTTCTTTTTTCTAATCCATTTCATTCCCATTTTATTTTCATTTCATTACTATCTCACACCATAGTTATCTCCAGACCAGCACATGACGAGACCCGACATACGAGCCGAGACTACATACGAGTACGCACGAGAACTTCGAGTCGAGGGGCACCGCCTATAACTACACGCGAAACACGGGACAGACCCCACCCCCTTGAGTCAAAGGGGCAGACACGAGCATCACGAATGACGACACGTATCAGAAACAGGAGTTGACGAGGGATAGGACTTTTCACATGGACAAGCATTTTCCCCTATATTTAGTACTATAAAAGATGTATATTTTGACAACGAAATGTAACTGCTCGACTTCGAGTTTACAGTCCAGCTAGTTTGCAATCTACTATTTCGAACAGTCCTCGAGTCAAAGGACACACTTCATTCTCCTACTCAACATATAAACATCCTTCTCAAGCAATCTGTCAACGCGATATCAAGCAGACGCGCCATTGCCTTGCGTTTCAAACCTCGCACGTGACCGACGCCAGACGTGAGTCTATCCTTCACAAATCCCCGATTCTCTTAACAGATACAAGTGGTGCCTACATGACCAAAGCATCCACAACAACATACTATGCAAACATAAACCAACAAACAATAACTCTCAAGCAATTCCAGGAGCTTACAGGTTTTCTCTAATTTGTGTCACAGGTTATACCATGTTTCATGCCTTTATGCACTACCTCATTGAGTTTTCCACCACTTCACATTTTCACATGCTTCTATGTGCCTACATGACAGCAGACATCCATTAGTAGTGTACATTGCATACACCTAGAATGATTCAATTCACCTATTCCACTACCCATATACAGATGCTGTTGTTACTATTGGATAAATTGTAGATAGGAGAAATTTTGAAATTTTGATACTGCAGACAGAGATATCACCTCAGTGATAGAACACACTATAATATTAAGTAACTACCTGCAGACAGAGATATCTACTAACCAGTTAATTACTCTTCTACAAGGTAAACAAAAGTTTGACTCACCACCTCAGTGATAGAACCCACTGAGGGGCTCGTCTATGGCTGCCCGTGCAGCTGTATAGTTTCCGGTCATCCCTGACTGGGAACTATACATAACTACATAACTAGATAACTAGAAGACCTTAGCTAGTGAAAACTTTGTCCGCATACTTATAAGAGAAGTATCTAAAAGATGATCATGAATTAGAATGAAGGGAATGAGATTGACCTGAGGAATCCAGCATATATTACCCTTCCCTCCTATCCAGCAGTTAAGCGCCCATCTGGATATCTTGGGAGTAGGATATATGCACATATAGTTAATTCCACAACGGATGCTAGCAGTACCAAAGGATAGGGGATATCTACAATGACCATTTGTTTTCATCATAAACTTCCTGTTTCTTCCACAGGACTCCCAGTTCAAAGATATCTATGCAGTTCTTCAGGCTATGACATCTTCCTATGGCATGGCCTTGTGGCCTTCACCTAGAAAACATGCAGCACAGGACAAAGGTCTTCTATTTACTTCCTCAGCTGTTAAGGGTTGGACTTGAGCTGAGGGCTGAGGTCTTAAGCTAACTCAGGTTGAGGTTCAGCAGTCCAAATCAGACAGGACTGGGCTTCAACTTACATGTTGTGCCAACTCACTCCTATCCCTGTATTACAGATGGCCAAAGGTCACCTGAGGTTTGGGCATAGCTTTAAGGAATGAGCATGTAATTTACTTTCTGATCTTAGTCAATATCAGAAGTGAGGACTAGAGTACATGAGTGTGGTCTTATATGTCATTAAGAGGATGCAGAAACTAATAAAAGAACCAATGATCAAGGGTAAGAATATGAATAACCCATGCCTGAGAGTTGTGCAGAGCCAAGGTGTTTGTCACAGTCACGTATTCGGCTGAGCTCTGGAACTCTGGAACTCTCAGACCAATCACCTGGTCTCCAGATATCTCTGGCTGATCTCCGGACCCCTTAGTCCTCTGGATTGCCAGACTCTTCCAGGAACCTTTATTATCCTTCCATCTTCGTTTCCCCCCTCTTATCCCATTTCGACCCCCTCATTCCTATGCTATGAAAATCTTCTTGACAGTTATGAAACATATATTAGTTAGATTAGTTGTTTCCGGACCTGATCCCTACGACCCTTAGTATAAAAACCTGAAACCCTCTCATATGTTCCTCAGTTCTGATATCGACATAATTGTCACGATCATGATTTATGTCCTACTCCACCTTCTGAACCATCTGAACAACCTTCTTCCGAAATTGATTCTTCGGAACCCGAATCATCGACAAATTTGTCACACATGAACCATTCAACATTCTGTCACCTTTAACACCTTGAATTGTCCTAGCAACATCACAAGGACTCAACCAAGAGATCAGGTTCTGTTATTAGCCTTTCCTAAGAAAAGAAGCATCTACACTATCCCCATCACTATCCCCATCTATTTCTAGGAACTCAATATCAGGGTCGATTCTATGCTTCTAAAAGCTTATGGTGACAGGATATATGATTTGATATGTTGACGCGTTCATT
>QMFG01008737.1:13265-43992 GCA_003314545.1 Ramaria sp. MG151 | reverse complement strand
ACAAGAGGGTTGTGGGTCTATATACTAAGGGTCTCAGAGATTGGATCCAGGGATGATTATTGTAAGTGAAATGCATATAACTATCAAAAAAAAGATTTCCAAAACATAGAAACAAGGGGGTTAAAATGGGATGACAAGGGAAGTGAAAATAAAGAGTAACGAGGTTTTCTGGATGAACCCAGAGATCCAGAGATCCAGAGATCAGCTGGATACATGACTGTGACAATAACAGAAGATAAGAAACTGTTTAAGTGATTATTTCCTATAGACAGGAACAGGTACCAAAGCACTGCCAAGCCATCAGTGCCTTCAACTGCTTCAGGACAGCTGCACATACATAAGCCCATAATTTCATCATTTTCACTTAACCTTTCCTTCTATCAATATCAAAAGCTGTTGACCATTATATTTGTAGTTCTCAATGGCATAGGGATGACTGTCAAGACTCCTGTCAATAGATTAAAAGTAGACACCCTTGTTTCCCCACTTCCACCAAATATTCCAAAGTCGTTCCATCACCCAGTTTCTTTTACATCCTTTAGATATTATTTAAGTGACTAGCTTGCTTAAATACACTTGTAATTCCATGAAATAAACAAGGCAGTAAAAACTCCAAACATTGACTCAAGCTTTTGAAGATAGTTAAATAGCTCTATTATCAGAAATATGATAAGGAATCACCGCCAGCCATTCACTTACATTTTCCAGTAGCCAAAGGATTTACAAACTATTTCAGCTTTGTTAAGTTTGCACTTCACTTCTTATCTTCAAAGTTTGTGTAGCTGTACATGAGCTTTAGATGCTGAATCAAATTTGATTCCTCAGTGCCTCTCTAGATCAGAATTCAGTATTGATTACATAATCGATAAGCACCATCAGTCACTTCAGAACCACAGAAGAATTATAAAAGAAATAAAAGGATACAAAAATCAAAAACAAAGACAATTATATCTCTTTTCATTCCAAAAATATAAGTTTCATGTATTATCTGGGCTCTTAAGCTCTTCTGCAGAATTTACATTGTTGCCAATAGAGTTCCATTTACAACATAATTTGCACACTTTGGGAGAGGTATCTCCTGAGGACCAGAGTGCACATTGGAGGCATTGTGTATTAAAATAAATGTTATTATTATCTATCTTGTGAACATCAGATTACATAATCACTCTGATGGATCAACAGAGCCACCTAGCAGAGAATAAAAAAAGAAAAACAACCATAAAAACAACACTCAACTCAATTCAAACCTTTCAGCCTTAGAATACTTTTTGTTTATTTTCAGATTCAACCAGCCGAAAGAACCCGAACACAACTAAGCACATAAACATGTATATATTCCATTCAGACACAAATGGGCTGAAATAGCCATTGATTGGCAACCATGCAACTCCGAAATGTTACCAAAGACAAATATGGTAACCGGAAAACATTTTCCAAACACTCCTATCATCCCCAATCCATGACCAAAGCCCAAGTGCTTCCATTTCATTTAGGACAAGCACCTTGACCATTGGATGGTGTTTCAGAAGTCTTCACATTGCTTTCCTTGTTCTTTGTACTCAAAAATACTTGTAGCTTGCATGATTTGTAGTTCTCAATGTAGAGATATTGCGAGCTCGCACCTTAGGTGTCACGTGATCTGGTTAGACTACCCGAGTCACACCTGTAACTAAAATTTCCTTCGTCGAATTATAACGATCTCCCAAGTGAAAATCGCGTCGTTCGAGGGGAAACTCAACATAATTCGACCCACACCGGTATTGGACGACCCGAGTGTACTGGCTCGTCCTCTCACCCTTCTTGATGACCGCAAAAACATACTCGATCTAAATTTCCCCTACGATGTCTGAAGACCGCGATCCGATTTTCTCTGCACTCACTGATGGGAATTATGCAGAATGGGAAATACGCATGGAAGCAGATCTGGTGGAACAAGGATTGTGGGAATACGTGTTTGGGATGGTTGTGAAGCCAGAAGGTGATACGGCTGGTGCCAGGAAGGCTGTCCTGGAGTATGAGATGAAAATGAGGCAGACCAGGGCCAGAATGATCAAGAGGGTCACGGCCGGTCAGTTGCCTCATATGAAGGATCTCAACCCGAAGAAAGTCTGGGCGGAATTGCGGCACGTCCATCAGGCCCAAGGCTTCGGTTCGAAGCTGGCGATGTGACGTGCATTCATCAACGCTAGGATGAAAGTGGATGAATCCCAAGAGGTTGTGGAGAGTATGGCCTCATGGATTGGGAGAGTGAAAGGAATGCGCCTTGGTCTTGAGGCTATTGGAGTAGACATGACCGACGACGACGTTATCCTCGTGCTCACGAACGGGCTTCCCGCAGTCTACAGCCAAATCGTAATCATGTTGGATGCCGCTCACACAGAAGATATCACACTTGAGAATGTTATCACACGGCTTGCGAACGAGGAACGACGACAAGATATTGATATTTTCAAAAGGGAAGAACAAAAGAAACTAGGAGAATCTGCGCTTATTGCCAAGAAAGGGCGCGACTTCTCAGACATTACCTGTTTTTCTTGCGGGAAGAAGGGACACTTTCGCTCCCAGTGTCCGGAGAGGAAAGGAGAGGCGGGAGAAACAGCTGCTGTTGCACTCAACTCAGGTGATCTATTTGCGTTCTAAATTACATGGTGCTTCGCTCGAGAAGGTGTGTAGAGATATTGCGAGCTCGCACCTTAGGTGTCACGTGACCTGGTTAGACTACCCGAGTCACACCTGTAACTAAAATTTCCTTCGTCGAATTATAACGATCTCCCAAGTGAAAATCGCGTCGTTCGAGGGGAAACTCAACACTCAAAGCTCACAGATCGGTTTCAGATGTTTTAGACAGTAATTAGTTCCACATTTGTGCAATCCTACCCTCATATAGATTCGAACCCCAGAACCACTCCATCACACCCATATTTCTCATTCACCCACAAGAGACTCACTCTAGCTACCATTTCATTTAAATATGCTTGTAGTTCTCACTATAATCTAAGGCAGTAAAATTTCCACAAAGTTCCCTATATTCTGAATCTTTTGCTCTATATCTCTGCAACCACTTTACTGCTAGATAATCATCACCAGCTGTTTGCTTTCATTTCAAAGCTGTTATTCAACTCAACAGTTGCTTCATTTTTGCTAAGTTGAAGCTTTATCTCTACCTACAAAGCTCGCATTACTGTATGCAACCTTTAAGCACTGACAATTTGCATCCACATCAGCGCATACCCTGCATCCCAATACATATTCACTTAAATTGCAAAACTAGCACCTATTCAGCACATTCAAGAAACTCAAACAAAAGCTCAAATAAAATTCAAATAAGATACAAAAACCACATAAAAATATTTCTATTACTTTTCTTATTAATAAAGAATATTAAAATTTTTTGAGCCTGTAGACAGAATTATCACCTCAGTGATACAAAATACTAGGTGACATACCATCCAGCAAATGCTCAGCACTCAGTGTCAAAAAAGCTCCAGCAAACCAACCAAGATCCACAGAGAATATTCCCTGCGTCAAGCACGAGCCTACGACCACGTTGGCATTGTCACCAGCCCGCCCACCCCCGACGGGTTTGAGTACACCAGGGCTCATGTTAGTGGTAGGTCGAGCGGAGTGATGGAGGAATAGTTTGCACACTTTGGGGGAGGCATCTCCTGGGGACCAGAGTGCATGTTGGAGGGACATTTTGATTCAATGACATCCGTTATGACCTCGCTTGAAGGACACACATAGTGTCTGGCTGGAAAATTAAAAAAAGCTGTTTGGATCGATCTTGTTATCTGCAGTTGAATCTCGAACTTACTGACTGCAGGGTGGAATATTTGTTGCTTGACTTGGTTGCTGATATTATACAGTGTTATACAGTACATTGAGTCGTCTCCACAAGAGGTTTCCTTGCTCTGTTGGGTTGTTTCTTGTCTCTGTGCTTATTAGTTGAACGGTGCCCCTCTGTATGTGCAAATATGATTTCTTTAGGGCCAAAGTTAGGCGTTAGACAGTCTTTGACAAGTGCCTGATTGGTGGATGTGATTGCAGAGTAAGCGCGACGGCTTCTAGTTCGTAATATTTGTTAGTGCCATGCGCTCCCCCATGATTACAATAATTTCTAGCAATGAAAATGAGAAACAACGGAAGGGGATGTTGCCAAGGTGCGGGTCGTCAGACTTGAGGTTTCTGCGATCTTTGGACAAGGATGATATCGGATATATTTTTTGCAGTATTACGGGCTTGTATGCCCTCGCCCTGCAAGGGACACGGCGGGGTTGATCGGGCTTACCCGGGAGATTTGCGCTAAATTTTAGTGGCCTTTCCTTTTATTCCAGAGCGGTGATGGAGATGTCGGACTTCGGGGCTGTGTGATCGAAGGTTGAGCGCTGGGGCCCAGTGCTGGATATACACACTGGGGCATAGGAAAGTTGAGGAAAATCCTGAGGAAGACTAAAAATCTGGTTGAAATACTCTTTTAATCGACCAACTTTCAGGGTATTCTCAGGATTTTACCCATGGGAAAACATTCCTGTGTCCCTATGAATATCTAATTCCATCACTCAGGTTCGCACTTTAGCACTTAGGCAGGGCTTAGGAGGGTTCTGTCTGCCACCCCTCTTAGGGCAGGGTGAACCCTGATTTCCGACATCTCCACCACATCTCCTGAGCCACATTCTCCAGGTTGTAGGAGATGGTAACACCTTATAAGGCCCCCAAGGTGAAGAAAGAATCACTCACAGGTGGCATTCCAAGCCCTCTTGCAATCACTTTTTGCGATACGAAAACAACTTATCAGTTGACACTTGGTGCTCCTCGTACCCCCTGCTCCAGTTTAGCCATCGTTCAAACCATTATGCTCATTCGTGCCACCTTTGTTGTGTGGGTTTTCTTGGCAGTTGGCGTCAATTCCCTTCCTTTCGAACCCAGAGCCCGAGACCCCATAACTCTCTTCCATGAGTTATTGATCTTATCCCCACAGGATTCGTCAGTAAGTTCTCCAAATCCGAAGACCATTAATTAACATTGTATTAACCTCACTCTCTCTATCGTACAGACCGTCGCCGTTAACGTCAACACAGCTCCGGAGGATCCCCACACTAAGGTCAAGCATGACACACGCCAAGGCCCCATGGACAAGTGTGCCGCCAACAACTTCAACAGCGCTGACTGTCCTTTCGATTCCAACTCGTTACCAACTCTAGTTTTTTCTGTTGAATGACCCACTCTCGTCAGCCCCTGCTACTCGCGGGATGACCCACAGGTGATTTAGCGATGCCTGTCGTCGTTCCATGAGGAGACCCCGAGGCATGCTCCGGCACTCAACTTCCAGAAAAATTACTTGTACTCTTTAATTATTTTTGCCTATCTTCCCTGCCCAGTTCAGAGTGGTTGTCATTTTTAATTAATTTATGTTATGCATGTTCCTGTGGAATGTGTGAATAGTGTTGCGCAAGGCGGGCTCCAAGCCCTTGGCTCAGTGCCACGGCTTTTTTTTTTTGGCTCGGCTTTGATTTTGGAAAGGCCTGAGCTCAGGCCTTTGCTCGAAAGTGTGCGGGACTTGGGCCACACTTTTACTCTAAAAACGCTTTGTAACTCCGTCACATTAATTTAGAAAAAAAAAAAAAGACCGTGCCTGAGCGACCGTGTTCGAACTGTACACGTGACATGGTAATTGTTGTTTGTATATGGCTTTTGCGTAGCCGCAAAAGCATTTCTTTTTATTCTCTTGTTTTAGCTTATTGTTCTAGAGAATATATAAAATAGCTAGTCTGGATTTTGTTATTATAAATCAGAATTTGGTTATTTTTAGTTAATATTAGAAGTGCTTGCCCTTAACTAAATAAATTAGTATAAATAGTTTAGTTTTATATTTGAATAACCAGTTGGTTTCAGCCCAGCTGCTCTATAGTGAGCCCAGAAGATTTCAATTGACTCATTGTAAGGTTAACTAGGTCCCTATTGTCTTATTCTCATCTTGTATCATCTCAGTTCTCATTGCAGCCAATAGCCATGCTCATCTCTCAGTTTCCTCTCAAGTTCTCCTAGGCTCATTCTCTTAGACTTTCCACAGATTTCGCTTTCCTCAGTTGTTTGACACCATTCAAAGACTGAGGTAAGAACATTTATTATTATGTATATTTCTTTACTTACCTGTTGTTAAGAGCTAACTCAGAATGGAGGCAGAAGTAAGGCTGGGACTCAAGATAGAGTTGACTGAGGTTCAGGATTGGGTGCTGGGGAGGGCTGAGGTTTGGTGGTCAAGTCAGGTGGGACTTGGCTTTAGTTTATGTGCTGCACCAGCTCCTGTCCTGGTATTTTGGATGAGGCCCGAGGTCACCAGTGTTATTATTATCTATCCTAAAAAGTTCAGATTAAGTAATCACCAAGAGGCATCAGCAGGATCACCTTGGATAAAATAGAAAAACAAACAATGACCCTGGATTTGCAACTCCAATTCAAGGCTAACAGCCTTAGAATTATTTCGTTTATTTTTAGATTTGACTGGACAGGATCAATAACAAACGCACCCGTACACATCTTCGGGCATGAATGGGCTCAAATAGCCACTGATCAGTGACAGTATGACTCTGAAACATTACCAAAGACAATATGGCAACTGGAAAACATATTCTATTCACCCCTATCAATGCTGATCCATGACCAAAGCCCAGATGCTTCCATTTCATTTAGGACAAGTGTTCTGATCGGAAGATTTTCCATATTTTGTCTGTCTGAACATTCAGAAACAGTTTCAGAAGTTTTCCTATTGATTTTCCTTGTTCTTTTCATTGAATAAAAATTGTTGAACCTATGATTGGTAGTTCTGAACAACCATAGATTGGTTTCATAAAGTTTTTCAAAGTAGATATAATTGTTTTAGTAGAATATTCTCCACATGTAGTCAAAGACCCCAGAACTGCTCCACAATCCCCTTCTTTCATCAGCATTCACAAGACACACATCCTAACTACCATTTCCTTTAAATATGCTTGTAGTTCCCACTATAATTTAAGGCAGTAAATTTCCATCAGTCTTAGCATTGTGTCTCATTGATTGCTCAATATCTTTACTATCGTCTCTCTGATAGCAAATCACTACCAGATGTTCACACTCAATTACAAGAAGCTACTGAGATCAATCATCATCTCAATTTTTCTAAGTTACACACTTATCTCTGTTCAAAACCATTGGCGTGACCACACGCAAACATTTAGTGCTGACAATTTGCATTCATATCAGCACATCCCCCACATCTCAATAGATTCTCAGTTAGATCACAAAATTAGCGCCAATTCAGCATGTTCAATAAACTCAAACAAAACATCAAATAAAGCTCAAATAAAATATATAAAAACATATAAAAATATTCCAATTACATTTCTTATTAACCTGAAGTTTGGCATGACCTTAGTGGAGGGAATGAGGGAGCATAGGGATTAGAGGATATAAGTACAGTGACTCACAAAACTGAGTCAATGTTTGGTGCTTTTGGACTATTCATTGAATAGCTTTGAATGAGATATACAAGTATGTTTGACAGAAACTATAGCTAGGAAGTATGCCTTGTAGATGAGAGAGAAATTGGGGGTGTGGAACAATTCTGGGATGTCTAACTACATGAGGTGATCATCTAACTATAACAAGACTAATTACTTTTAATAAGCTTGAAACCAATGTTCAATTCTTCAGAACTACAAATAAAACATTCAACATAAATTTGTATTCCTCAGAGATTAAGGTAATAAGTTTGTCCAGGTCTATCATCTTCGTAGTGCTATACAGCCTTGCACCAGCCAGCAGGGTTGATTTGAAGGCAGAGAGGTGAGGTGGAAGGGACTTGATGATAGTTGACTGGTAATCTTTTACTTCAATGTCTACACCAGAGGTAGCTAACTCATCTCTTGTGACATGATGTCCATCAAGGAATTTGCGGACATTTCCTTTATCCAGGCACCTAGAATCCATGAACAGGGTATGCAGGTCTGCTTGAGCAAAGGCACCCTTCAATGAGTATTTTCTTATGATAAGCTCCCATCAGTCTTTCAAGGATGGTTTGCTATGGATGCATATGAGGGTGGAGTCAGGGATTTGGTGAGGGAGAAGGGCTTTAGCAGTATGGTCTTCCTTGACCCATTTTGCAAGGGCATCTTCTTCACCATCAGCTGGTTGGGTAATTGTGCTGTCAAAATACCCTCACAACCCTTTTGCTTCAACAGCATCCTGGAAGAGCATTGAGAATGCTGTCCAATTGAGGCCACTCATCATGAGTTTGGGAACAGAGGAGGGGAGAAGGTTGGTAGTAGTCAGAGCTGTGGTAGTCATGGTCAAAAAGGAGCAAAGTTGTCAGAGCTCGTCCCAAGACCAGTCCTTGAACCTTTGGGCATTTGGGCCCAAAGCCCCAACCACCTCCAAACATGTTTTACTTATTTATATCCCATGTTTGATCTTTCTCTTCATAGTTTATGACCCAGACTTCAATCACTCGGTCCCCCAATCCCAAACTCCCCTGTATATAAGCTACCAGTTGATGTACATGGAAGTCAGTTCTGATATCAACTAAGATACCCAATATACTTCTATCTCCTAATTCCTACACTCCCTCATCCCCTTTGCTAAGGTCATGCCTGAACTTCAGGTGACCTTGGGCCTCATCTGAAATACAGGACAGGACTCTGAGCTGGTGCAGCACAGAAGCTGAAGCCAAGTCCCATTCAACTTGACCGCCAAGCCTCAGCCTTCCTTGGCAACCTGACCCTGAACCTTGGTTGACTCTGTCTTGAGTCCTAACCTTAATCCTGTCTCCATTCTGATCTAGTCTTAACAAAAGGGCAGAAAGGTCTGGATGTGGGATATGGGGGCCCAATAACCTAAAGGATTAAAAGTAACTGTATGTCTCTCAGTATTTGCTCATTGCAAAGTACTGTATGTATATTATTTACCTGTACATATCTACAAGTGTACAAATGAGTAATCAAGTTAAAAAGTAAACCACAATAATGTTTATCACCTCAGTATTTGCTCATTGCAAAGTACTAGGGGAAAGGAGAAAAAACTAACTACCTCTTTTATAGTCAGTCTTTAAAGAACAAAAGAGATCAGAAAAACAATGAGAAGAACATTTACTGTGCAACTTATTTATGGATGACAATGGATTTCCTTTGTGTCACAATGGAGTGATGTGGGGTGACATGGTTTTGCTTTTGTCCTGCCCGGCCATCGCTATTCCTACACAGGACACAGCTGTACATAAGGATGGGTAGGTGGATTCTTGCAGACCCACTCAGCGCGGCGGGCTGCATAACCCTCAGAATTCCACGACATCTGCACCCATGCTCTTTCTGGCTCCAGTGAAATTGTTTCCTTGTCGACTCTTCATATGTTACACCTGTAAATCAGTAGTCCATATTTATACATAATCATATTCGACTTGCTATACAACAGGGCGAAGTTTACTCCAGGTCATATCCCCGACTCTCTTTAGAGAGGAGGGTTATAGGTGGAGATGGAAATGCAGGGTTCCACCAAAACCCTTTGCAAGCTTCTATTCGCCCCTCCTCCGTCTGAATGACTCAGCTTATGCATGTAGGCTTTTCTCTTTTCCCTTGTAAATCCATCTTCCTACGTTGTCTTACCGTTGTCTCATTGCACTATACAATGGATTTCTTGCTGGTTTCCGCTGCCTTCTGGTTGAATCGTCATCATTGACATAACGCCATCCACTGATAAAACGTCTGTTCTTTGCGCCATCATTTACAATGTGAACCAGCTCACTGTGTAAATCAGTGCAATTCAAGCTCACGTATCACGTATACGAACCCTTGCATCTATGTTACCTGTGGCCCGGTACTATGTCCCGACCAAGCTTCAAAACAAAGGCAGAGCCATGGAATACGAGTTTGGAGGAGTGGATTAGTAGTTGCAAACTAACCATGGCACCTCATGTGAGCATCATATACCATATACAAGACGGGTTATTGACCAGATTGCAGTCGATTAGCGATTGTACGGGAAGATGGTGACTGTCATGTAGGTCACATCAATTCTCTTGCGCTAGAAACATGACAAGTCTGTCAAATCGACAACCTCCCAGAGAAGCTCCCTGGTTTTGATGGGTCAAACATCGTTGCTCAACGGTAAGAAGTCGCCTGCCATTGTCTTGTTCCATTCTTAACTCATACGGTACAGGTTGGCGTTGGAAACATTCATGAAATATGTCAGCGAGGGCTGGCTTGCGTCAAATCCAGATGCTTTGTTATTAAGGACAGAGCTAAATGCAGATCTGTTTGGCGGTCGAGGTACACTGAATATTACGTGACCCATATGGCAACGCTCATATTTCCCCTCTTATCCAGATTTCTATGTAAAGGCAGTTGCGGAACGTCTAGCTGACCTGATGCTTTGTCAACTTCGTGCATCTGTTCCATCAGATGCCACATTCGTTCTAAGTGTCAAAGGCATACCGTCGAAGGTGGCCTCGTTTGCCAAAAGTTTTCGTGCGACCTCCATCATGGAACGTTGCATACAACCTTGGTTGTCGCCGATGAAGACACATCGAGTTTGTGATGTGCCAAATGGTCTGGCCCCTTTCGCTGGGTAAGCTGGATTCTAGTTGACATCTTTCTTATCCGCCATGCGCAGGCCTTTTTGAGGAACCCGAAACTAAAAAACGCAGGCACGACGTGTTTACCACAACCAACGGCAGTGTATCTCCCTTGTCTAAATCTTGCAATAATATTTCAAAACTTGACCCATTCTCTCTCCTACGAGCTACTGTTGCAAAGGCCCGACAATCCGTGGAACATCTTCGAGCCACGTGACAGGATGGAGAGCGGAGGTATGTGTGAATTCCATGGGCCCGTATGGCATGGATGACATTTACAGGCACCAGATGTTCCTTTCCACTCCACATCTCTCAACGGAACTATGGATGTATTTTTTTTTCAGACAACAATCAACCATCCGGCCTTGATCCTGGTCGTCTATGAAGTTGACTTCCCTGGTGAGATCGATAACAACAACATAAAGTGGCACGCTGTCGTCTGGGTTGCTTCTGAGACTTTTTTCGTTGTTGGTATCGCTGTGATTCATGTGCCCCGTATGTAAACTATGCATGTCTAATGCTCGTCTAACCACCCCTCGGTTTAGCTAAAATATATTTCCGCATCTTTCCATTCACAGTTCGGCTCATCATGCTAGGTTTTTTCCGCCACATGATCTGGCTTCCCATCGGTGTTTCAAAGAGTTACGATTTCCGCTCACCCAAAGATGTGTTTACTTCCACCTGTAGGTTCTGCTATATATCTCACCTTCCGGATATTCATCACTTTGCAGATAACGGGACGGGTGCTCCGCCCGCCTGGAACTGGATGTTGTCGCTGTATGTATACACGTACACGCAACCCTTCGATTCGTCCACTAGATATTCTAGTCTCTTCACTGTGGGTACTCTTACTGGATTCAATACCTCAGGACATATTGCAGAAGAGACGAGGAATCTGAGGTAAAATAATCTGCTACAACCAAAGCAACGCTATTCTCAACATCCGAGCTCTAGCGTTGAGTGATCTTGGCTTTATAACGGCTGTATTGTTCTGGTTCTGTATCCCACACACTTTTCGCCTTGAATGCTCCGCAGCCTTTCCTCCAAATCCATGCGGAGTAACTGTGTTTATGACCATATTAGCCGTCATCGGACTCGTTTTAGTATGTGACAGCTCACCACAACTTTTACACCCATTCATGTGTGCTTACGGGTGATTGCAGAACACCAGCGTTGCAGTAGTTGCTGCCTCCCGCTTTATTTCTGCGGTGGCTCGCGACGGTGATTTGCCTGGATCCAAATGGGTCGGTGAAGTCAACAGCGACGGCCGTAACCGTCGTGTTTGTTTTTGGCGCTATCTTGTTGCGCATCATTTCTTCCAACCGGTGACATTCACGTCACTGGTCTCCGCCGGTGCAGTCCCCACTATCCCCGCCTACGGAATCGTCGCAGTGTCGCGGTTGACATGACACCGAATTCGTTTTAGTCCACCCACTTCACTTGGGCAAATTTTGAAAACCATTTCACCTTGGTGCTGCATCGTTTAATGGATTTATACTTCCAGTGGGAGATATGTACTGCTCCCTCCCCGCCATAAGTGTCTTAAGTTACCGCCAAGGTTATGGTATCTCCATTCGTATTCCCGGCGACGTCCAGAGGACAAGTGGCTAAGAAACATCAGCTGCGTCATATGGATGTCCCCATCGACGAAACAATGGGGGTGCCAAGCAAAAGTCGACTTACCGGGAAAACATCGACCGTGGAAACCTGACGGTGTTCCACCATTGACCATCTCGCCATGACCAAAGGAAAGACGCATGCTGCACGTCACCATATGGAATCCGTACTAAACCATCTTTCTGAGTTCCCAAATCAGCTCGCTGACATTATCAATTTCCAGGCAGAGGATGGCGAAACAGCCCTTACCCTCGCCGCTCCCTGTAGAAGTGAGCGTCTGGTGAAGTGTCTCATACATCGCGGTGCTCACCTCCAAAATTGTGAACAAGGGAGGGTCAGGATATCGTGTGGAAATGCGCATGCTAGCATGCATGGTGACGGACATGCTGGACCTTCCACGTCATCAGGCAGCATCTATGAGTATGAGAAATTGCCGTCACATCTGTTTGTTGTTGCTCAGCACACAGGCATGGAATGCATTGATGACATGGCAAGCACGCTTGATAGTCTTGCGTGAACTTTCAATGCAGAGCCGCAAAAGAGAACGTGAACTTGAACTTGACCGTCCTCTAACCTTATGGTGAGGACAAAACAGACTCACCCCCATTGCTCTCTGCTCTCAAATACACACTTATATCCAGAGTTTTAATTTCACCTCTGAAAACCAATGCACTGTCTAAAAAACAAATACTGTCATTTACCAAAAAAAGGTAAATCTTCCTTGGCTCTTGTAAATACATTTACCTCTTTTTCGTCCAGAAAAGAATGAGGCTGCTTTTGTGTTATTCATTTTACTTGCCTGTCACTGTAAAATGATGTCTGTTCTTTTCTGTGTATTGACATGTATATACTACAACGCGAACAATGCCTTTGGCAGATATCAACGAGAGTCGGGGACCGGGTGGCTCCTGGCCACCGCTACGATATAGTAGTAGTCTAAATGATGAAACACTTTTCGCGTGGACTTCCCATTGCTTACTAGCAGGGCCAAGTCGCAAGTATTGTTCAGCACAATTCCTCTTCTCGATTGTGCGGAATGTAGCCATGTGCACGTACTACCATATTCACCACTATCTGGGCGCCTTTGTTTTGCCCCTATTTGTAGCACCGTCGGTGACACTAGCCATACATGGAACGGCGCCTAAAGAATGGCTTGTGCAGTGTTCTTATAGGCGCCCATAGTAGTATATAATGGGGAGGACTCGCATTTGATTTCCTTACCACTCTGGCCTTTTGGTATGTGTCCCCTTCAAGGAGCTATTTATGTATGGAAACTAATTTTGACTTTACAGGCTTAGATCAAGTGTAGTATCTGTTCTTTTTAGTTTAACCACTAAAATGACCGCACCGCGGTCATCATTGGTTAGCCAATTTTTGCCGCCCTCGTTCTTCGACCTCTGCTTGCACGTCGGAAAACATGATGACCTTGCTATTGCAGTACCGGCTTGTGTTGTCAGGGGATCTCACTTGTTTACTGGGTTTGTTCTCATCGGTTATTTTAACGGATGCTCAACAGGACGGTAAATGAAAGAGACTCTTTGGACTAATAGATTATTTCCCCTATTCAATCTGTGTTAGTTTTGAGATCTTAATCTTTATATTGCATAACAGTGAAATTAACAATTGTGTTAGCAAATGGATCCTCAAGACAGACACTCTTGATATCTCTTGCCCTGGGCACCTGAATATGGTTCCGTGGTTTCTCCTCCTCGGCTATCGAACTTGTGCATGTGATCTTTCTGTCTCTCGTTCTCGATGATACCAGTACATTCTCCCAATCGAAAACTGTGCCGTGTCATAACCTTGGCTATAATGTCCTGGGATATAAGGACTAGATGAGCAGGCACAGTAGCCCAAGCTTCGGCCTCCATGAGTGAAGTGGGTGAACTGCCAGTGGTGGACTGATGAGAAAACTTGTATGTAAGCAGGTTTTGCACTAGGATGGAAGAGTCTCTTTTCTCTTCTGAACCCATGGCTCTCCCGTTATCATCGTCCGTGCACATGCATTGATTGGTGAGAGATGGTGACAACGGGGCCGACTTCTTTGGTCTATATAACCCATTGAGTACTTGTCAACTACTGCCCCACTCCACCTCTACCTCTACCCTCGCTGCTGCTGTTGCTGCTGCTCGTATCTTGCGCCTCGTCTAGCTCACAACACCATGGGCTGGTACACTGATGATGTCGTAAATTCTCACCTTCCTTTTTCATTCCACACTATGCTGCTCTCCCATATTTTCTCCAGATACGTCACCTTCCATCCAAGACACACATGCCGATCCTCCCCATTGACCTACGAGTCCACCCGAGTCATCATAACGCGCGAGTCGAGTCATCATCACGAGATACCACCAATTTTTGAGACGAGCCAATCCCGACGAGGGCACGTATTCACGCGCCACGCTATCCAGTTTATGTCTAACAACGAGTGTGCATGCTGTCGTTCGAGATCGACGTTGCACAAATTAACATCAAGCACGCCTGGCACCGAGGAGTCGGCTCACCGCACGGAGGTCACTCACCGTCGCGTTGCAGGGACATCACGAGTCTTATTTTAATGTTTCTGATTCATTTTATTCTCACTTTTCACATGTACAAAATTATCCTATAAGTAGCTCATCATGTAGATGAACAAAAACAACAAGTATTCTTTACATTCGCGTTACTATATCGCCTCGAGTCATAGGCGCGGTTTCACGACAACATCGATATCTACAAACTACGATCGCATTGCTTTATTCCTCCTTTGAGACAAAATCCTTCTCTGAGGTACAGACTTACAATAATGTAAATATTAAGGTAGCCCTTTATCAAAATATTCTTGCGTTCTTCTTCCTTTGACTGCTAGTTTTTATTCTACAATATATCCTGGCCGAGCTTTCTTCCAAATGACTGATGTTATGTGCCCTCCCACTTCCCCCTTGTCACCCCAGGTCAAGAACATGCCTCACCAAGACCAAGTAATCTCCCACACGAGGTGATCACATAAGTATACGAGGACCATGTTGCAAGGAATGGGCACCCTGACAATCATTGGTATATCCTTCCCCTCCTCTCTTCCCCCCTCCTTCTTTCCCTCAATTAACTTTCCTTGTCCCATTTCCCCATCCCCATCCCCATTCAATATTTAATCCCTATCATTACCTCTATTCTTTTTCTAACATTGGATTTTGTTATATCTCCCTCACAATAAAGCCAAGGAAATCATCGCAGGGATCACATGTGCCTTTATAGATGTCTGACCGAGAATTCCATTTTTGTGACAAAGTTGCCGCTGTCAAAAACCACAAACGGTATCGATATGAATGAGTGCCTGTTCTTGGCTGATTTGCCTTGGATAGTGGAAGCAGGCACTAATAGGTACCATGAACTAGAGGCCATCAATCTCACCTTACAAGCACAGCATCAATTGGGCCCTTCTCAAAGACTCTGACTAACCCCTAACTTTGGCCATAAAGATAAGGACCATATACCTCAAATGTCCTCCGATGCTCTGGAAGAAAAGAAAGGCCACTACAAAATTTGGTGCAAATCTCCCAGGTTACATTTGTCACCCCTATCTTGCAGAGCCACAAGGCCGTATTATTGCATAAAATATACCCGACATTACCATTGCTCCAAAAATTGCAGAAAACTCAGGTCTGATGGCCCACATCTTGCCAGCCTCCCTCCCATGCCGATTCTCATTTTCATTGCTAGAAATGATTATTGTAATTATGGAGAGCACATGGCACTAACAAATATCACAAATTGGAAGCAATTCCTCTCACTCTACAATCACAGCCATTAACCAGGAGCTTCTCAACGACATTGTCTAATGTCTAACTTTGGCCCCAAGGAAAAGGGTCGTACATGCCCACCGATAATATCATGACTCTTAGCAATACCTCATTGTCATATCTGCACCCATCATATCAAGCAAATATGTGCTGTGCCAGATCCCCTTCTGCAGATCTTTACCCATTCATGCTAGTAAGAGTATTTACCACACTAGTTCCAGTGTCCCAGCACTCAAACATACAATATTCAGAATGAGGGATAAAGTGCTTTTAGTAGAAAAGGCGACATAAAACCAATACCAGCAAATGCTCAGCACTCAGTGTCGAAAAAGCTCTAGCTAACCAACCAACATCCACAGAGAATACTCCCCACATCAATCATGAGCCTACGACTTGGTTTGCTAGTACACCAGGGTTGAGCAGAGTGATGGAGGAATAGTTTTCACACTTTGAGTTATTATTTATTGTCTATCCTGCGAACATCAAATTAAATAATCTGTCTGATGGATCAGCAGAGCCATCTGAATAAAATAGAAAATAACCACAAAAACATTACTGATTTCAATTCAAGACTTTCAGCTTTAGAAAACCTTTTGTTTATATTTTTAGAATCAACCGGTGAAGCATCTCTGAGCCCATGAGAGCACAAACAAGTGCATACATGCATTTGGACATGAATGGGCTCACATAGCCAGCAATCAGCATCAACACGAGTCTGAAACACTTCTGAAAGTTAATCTAACTATTGATTAACCATTTCCACTTGCCCCTATTGTCACCGATCCATGACCAAAGCCAAATGCTTCCATTTCATTTGGAACAAGCACCTGGAGCTTTGAAGTGAAGTTTCAGAAGTTTTCAGTTTATTTTTCTTGTTCTTTCTACTGAAGATAAATTGTTGCACACATGATTTGTAGTTCTAATAGCACACAGATCGGTCTCAAGTGCTTTAGATAGTGATTAGTTCCAATTTTGTGCATTTCATCCCTTACATATATTCCAACCCCAGAACTGCTCCATCACCCTGATATTTTTCATTCATCCACAAAAGACTCACCCTAGCTAGCATTCTCCTTAAATATGCATGTATTTCTCATTAGAATCTAAGGCAGTAAAAACTTCACAGAGTCTCCCATATCTTCAATCTCTTGCTTTATAGCTCTGGAACTGTTCTACTGTTAGCAAATTGTCACTGGCTATTTGCTTTTATTTCAAGGAATCTATAGAACTCAAAAGCTATCTCATTTTTGTTAAGTTGCACTGTTATCACTATCTACAAAGCTCGCATTACAGTACATGAACTTTAAGCGCTGACAATTTGCATCTGCATCAGCGTATCCCCCACATTTCAATACACTTTTCGCTTAGATTGAAGAACAAG
Organism: Ramaria sp. MG151; assembly: GCA_003314545.1. Classification (NCBI taxonomy): domain Eukaryota; kingdom Fungi; phylum Basidiomycota; class Agaricomycetes; order Gomphales; family Gomphaceae; genus Ramaria; species Ramaria sp. MG151. Next base: position 26,615 of record QMFG01008737.1, on the reverse strand, counting down.
CACTTATTGTGCAGGTTGAAACAACATCATCAAAACCTGAACAAAATACAAACAAAATACAAAAAAAATATAATAAAAATTTCTATTTCTTTTCTTATTACTTTGGGGGAGGCATCTCCTGGGGACCAGAGTGCATGTTGGAGGGACATTTTGATTCAATGACATCCGTTATGACCTCGCTTGAGGGACACACATAGTGTCTGGCTGGAAAATTAAAAAAAGCTGTTTGGATCGATCTTGTTATCTGCAGTTGAATCTCGAACTTACTGACTGCAGGGTGGAATATTTGTTGCTTGACTTGGTTGCTGATATTATACAGTGTTATACAGTACATTGAGTGGTCTCCACAAGAGGTTTCCTTGCTCTGTTGGGTTGTTTCTTGTCTCTGTGCTTATTTGTTGAACGGTGCCCCTCTGTATGTGCAAATATGATTTCTTTGGGGCCAAAGTTAGGCGTTAGACAGTCTTTGACAAGTGCCTGATTGGTGATTGTGATTGCAGAGTAAGCGCGATGGCTTCTAGTTCGTGATATTTGTTCGTGCCATGCGCTCCCCATAATTACAATAATTTCTAGCAATGAAAATGAGAAACAGCACGGAAGGGGATGTTGCCAAGGTGTCCGTCAGACTTGAGGTTTCTGCGGTCTTTGGGACAAGGATGATATCAAATATATTTTTTGCAGTATTACGGGCTTGTACGCCCTGCAAGGGACACGGCGGGGTTGATCGGGCCTACCCGGGAGATTTGCGCTAAATTTTAGTGGCATTTCTTTTTATTCCAGAGCGGTGATGGAGATGTCGGACTTCGGGGCTGTGTGATCGAAGGCTGAGCGTTTGGGCCCAGCGGTGGAAATACACACTGGGGCATAGGAAAGTTGAGGAAAATCCTGAGGAAGACTAAAAATGTGGTTGAAATACTCTTTTAATCGACCAACTTTCAGCTTTTTCTCAGGATTTTACCCATGGGAAAACATTCCTGTGTCCTTCTTGATCTCTAGCTTCATCACTCAGGTTCGCACTTTAGCACTTAGGCAGGGCTTAGGAGTGCTCCGTCTTCCACCACTCTTAGGGCAGGGTTAGCCCTGATGTCCGACATCTCCACCACATCTCCTGAGCCACATTCTCTAGGTTGTAGAGATGGGAACACCTTATAAGGCCCCCAAGGTGAAGAAAGAATCAGTCACAGGTGACATTCCAAGCCCTCTTGCAATCCTCAGTGAGCACGTTTTGCAGTACGAAATTAGCTTATCAGTTGACACTGGGTGCTCCTCGTACCCCCTGCTCCAGTTTAGCCATCGTTCAAATCACTATGCTCATTCGTGCCACCTTTGTCGTGTGGGTCTTCTTGGCAGTTGGCGTCAATTCCGTTCCTTTCGAACCCAGTGCCCCAGACACCGTAAGTCTCTTCTCTGTGATTGATCTTATCCCCACAGAATTCGTCACCATTAATCAACTTTGTATTAACCTCACTCTGCCCATCGTAAGACCGTCACCGTTAACGTCGACACAGCTCCGGAGGTTCCCCCCACTAAAGCCAAGCATGACACACGCCAAGGCGCCTTGGAAACGTGTGCCGCCAACAACTTCACCGTCGGTCACTGTACTTTCACTTTCAACCAGAACCCAGCTATTGTCTTCTAGGCAGTTAGCATCAATTCCCTTTCAATCCCCAGAGCCCCAGACCCCGTAAATCTCTCCCACGAATCATTGATCAATTCATAATCTTATCCCTAATAAGAAATGAAATGGAAATTTTTATTATATTTAATTTTTTTTATTTGATTTGTTTTGATCTTTTCTTCAAATTTGTTGAAGGCGGTCTTTAAGCGCCTAAGAGATAATCTAAGCGAGATATGAATTCTAGCGTGGGGGATGCGCTGATGCGGAATCAAAATATCAGTGCTTAAAGTTCGCGTACAGAGATGTGGACTTGTAGATAGGTAGATAGTGAGAACTTAATGGTTTTGGGATGAACACCGAGTTGAATAGAGTCCTTGAAATGATGACGAACGGCCAGTGACGATTTGTTAACAAAGCAAGGGTTGCAAAGATATTAAGCAAAGATGTGGAGATTGTAACAGAGATGTGGAGGTTTACTGCCTTAGATTCTGGAGAAATTTACAAGCGTACTTATAGTGAGAGCTAGCTAATAATTGTCCTTTGTGTTTCCAAGAAGAATATTGGGGCAATGGAGCGATTCTGGGGTTGGAGACTACATGAGGGGAAGAATGCACAAAAATGTACTAAAAATGTGTTTAAAAGTTCTGAAACAGATCACGGTGTGGTAGGAAATGTAGATCATGTGTTTCACTACTATACTGAGCCAAAAGAACAAGAAAAAACAATGAGAAAAAATCTGAAACTCCATTTCGAAGCTCCGGGTGCTTGTTTAAATGAAATCAAAGTGACTGGCTTTGTTTGTGGACCAGCGATGATAGGGGTGATCAGGAATAGAAGTTGAAGTGTCGTAAGGGTTAATGGAAGTGTTTCAGAGCCATGCGGGGCTCGATCGGTGGCTATTGGAGCCCGTTCGTGTCCGAAGCACATATATGCGCATGTTTGTCCCTGCATTGCCTCAGGGATCATTCGCCGAGTGATCCTAAAGATATAAACAGAATATATTCTAAGGCCCAAGGTCTTGAATTCACATTAGTAGTGTTTTTATAGTGTTTTTGTTGTTTTTATTCTGCACGGCGCTACTGATGCATCAGTAGATTACGTAATGTAACTTTTGTGCAGTAGATAGATAAATAATAACAATCCCCACAGGATTCATCAGTAAGTTCTCCAGATCCCAAGGCCATTAATCAACTTTGTATTGACCTCACTCTGCCCATCGTACAGACCGTCGCCGTTAATATTGACCCAGCTCCAGAGGTTCCCCACAAGGCCTAATGTAAAATGAAGAAAATATATTTATATTTATCTTATAATTGTTTGAACTGTTTTTGTGCTTTGAATGTTTGTATATTTGAACTTGTTTGAGTTGGCGCTTGATTTGATATCTAAGCGAATGATTAGTGATGCGGGGAAGCGCTGGTTTCGTAACACACAGTTTTTTTTTTCTGCAGTGGGAGTTGGATTTCCACATGGCATTGGCACATCGCTAGAGGCAGCCTCAGTGGAAGGTTCTGTATTCACACTTCACAACTCGTATCATCGACAGTGTTAGGGGCTTATTCAAACTCCCTCCCCCCCTAGTTCCTGCAAATATTCTTTGCAGATATGAAGTTTTCAAAATACGCGACGATTGACTTTGCCATCTGGACAGAGCCTTATGGTGGTCAGTCCCTTAGTGTTTTGACTTGCAAAGTTTTGACAATGTCTGTGACAATCGCAGGGCATTACAGCCCTACATTTGCTGCGTTTATTTTGTGCGCAGTACTGTGGGGATATAATTTTTCTCATCCTTGATTTTCTCAGATGTTTCCTTGAAAAAAATGCAGCCGTTGCCAATGGGAGCATTTCCGGAGTCCCTATTAACCTCAAGGTTCTTGGTGTTGGCGATGGACTGACAGTGAGTAACAGAATATTTTACAAGCGAATATCACTCAGTCATTCCGTATTCAATCCCAGGACCCACTTATTCAATATCCAGGTAAAATATCATATTCTTGACAACTTTCAATGCGTAGTTCTAATTTGCAAAACTCAAGGTTATATGAAATATGCCGCCACAAACGGCTATCATCCTCTCGTTTCGTCAACAGTGATCAAAAAAGCTAATACAAGCTTCTACCAACGTGGCGGGTGCATGGATCAGGTTGGTACACTATACCGCCCGCATTTATTGACATTTATATGCTTAACGCGAAACTTAACTATTTCAGATGACAAGTTGTTATAATGGTGGTTCTACATCTGTATGCTCGGGTGCACTATCATTTTGTAACAACAAGCCAGTTATTATATGTCTTGTACTCTGGGCTATACTAATCTCCGTATCATATCCTAGGATCCTTTCGCCACTTGCGGGGAACTGGGATGTTTACTATGTCCCGTAGGTCGAGAGGGGGGGGGATCATTGCTGTTGTTTTAAAATCTTAACTTCGCATCATCTCTCCAGTTACCCTCCAGCTCTCATGCCATACCTTACCAATTCTAGCATTATGTCCAAGATCGGAGTGGAGAGTACATGGCAACAAACCAATTTCAATGTTTACAGTAATTTCATGCAGACGGGTGACTGGATGACGAATTCCCGTCCACACTTGGAGACGGTCATCAATGCGGGGGTACCGAGTTTTATTTCATTTCATTTTTACTTTCATTTGCGCTGTAGCGATTTGGTCGCATGACACTGTTTGTAACTAACTCAACTCATGAGAGGATCTATTTCTCCACTTGAACTGATGGTAATGCTAGGGTGGACAATGTTTGATGTCCAGGACTCAACTCCCATCCGCTTGGAAGAAAACATTGTTGTGAATGTGGGTAGGAGTAGACTTCAGAGCATTGAATAAAATCACAAAAAAAGATTGTTACCTGCTTCCACTGATATCCAAACTATTGGACGTACCCCAGAAAGCCTGCATATATTCAAAAATAGATCTCCGACATGCTTACCACCTAGTCCAAATAGCCAAAGGGGATGAATGGAAGACAGCATTGAAGACTTGGTATGGATCCTTCAAATGGGTCATCATGCCCTTTGGCCTCACCAATTCACCAGTGGCCTTCCAACAATTTATGAATGACATCCTGGGAGATCTCTTGGACAAATGTTGTTAGTATTATCTATCCTACGAAGATCAGCTTATGTAATCATTTCGATAGCTCTCGGCCCACTCCTTCTCCTCCTTCTTGGCCACTTCCAACTCCTGCATCTTGCACAGGAGACGCATGTGCTTATCGGCGGTCATTTCAGGGGCGGTTGTGGGGGACATCTTTTGTTTTCAGTTGGCATTTACCCATGATGGAACACACCTCTAATATCTCGAACAACCCGAATGTGTCACGTGACCTCGGCCCCCGACACATAAAAATTACCTAAAGGCTTCATAGGTTCAACCTTAAGAGGGGGGTACTGTCAGAGCCCATCCCCAACCGATTCCCGAGACCTCAGACCCCCAGGCCCGAATCCCCGACCATCATGTTTTATCTATTCATACCCTATGTTTGATCTTTTCCCTTCGTAGCTTATGACCCTGACCTTGGTCACTCGGTCCCCGATCCCCGAGCTTCCCCATATATAAACTACTTGGTTATGTACATGAAAGCCAGTTCTGATATCGACTAAGATACCCAAATCTATTCTACCTCTAATCTTTACGCTCTTTCGTTCCTCTTGCTAAGGTCACACCTGAACTTCGGGTGACCTCAGGCCTCATCCAAAATATGGGACAGGACTCTGAGCTGGCACAGTGTCAGAATCCAAATAATAGCAATGGATATTGTGGATAGATGTTGGGTTAGTAAAAGTGTTCGGAAACATCTCTAATAGTAATAGAATGGTTTTGGAAAGCAAATGGAAATCCTACAGAAAAAGCGAATGACTTTCGGAACGTCTGCGAATGAAGTGCATGGTTCCGAAGAGACAGAGGTTCCGAAAGGATTCTATCTCGTGAATCGAATGAACTTTGCAGTTCATGTCGATCACAGCCAATAGTCTTACATTCCTTGAAGTGGATTTAACTAATAAAATTTGAATTGAAGGGCTTACTCAAAAAAATATACAATTGTTGGTGAAGTTGAGTTGGGAGCGAGTTTGGCAAGTGTAGGTAGAAAATCAAGTTGACATATGATAATTGAACTAGGGAATGTACATGCGAATGTGCTAGCTTATATACTGAACCATTCGGAAGAAAGATCGAATGGGAAAGAGTCCGTGAGGGTCGGAAAGTAGCTAAGGTACATGTATACTAATTAAAGGCCATAGGAAACAAAGAACAAGGGTGGTAGGAAAATTTTGAATGAAGAAAAAGATTAACGGACCAACAATAACCCTTGAAACATGTTTCCGAATCGCATGGCTCTTTGAGTAGAACTAACCATCCCTAAATCCTTCGGAGGGTGACCCTGAGGGCCTAGAACATTCATATCATAGAGTATGATGATATGGAATGTCATCGCATGCTTCCACACAATAGAAATAACTCAATCCATGAGTTCATTGGAAAAGATGGGGATAGTGATGGGGATAGTCAGGGTGCTTCTCTTCCAGAAAAGATTATGATCGGACCTGGTTATTGATTGTTTCACTAAACACTTCATGGAGTGATTCCTGAACTGGATTGGGTGACCGGATCAAATGTGTGTGAAGTATTGAGGCAAGGGTGATTTGGGATTCGGAAGATCCATTCAGAAGGATTGGTTCGGAAGGATAATGATATAGACAAGGTGTCCATATTGTGATCGTGACACACAGCACATAAGCTGAAGCCAAGTCCCATCCAACCCATTCGCTGAGCCTCAGCCCTCCTCGGCAACCTGACCCTGAACCTCGGTCAACTCTATCTTGAGTCCCAAACTTAACTCTGCCTTTGCTCCGACTCAGTTCTTAACAGAACCCTATACTGCTCAAGGATGGTGTGTTGGAGAAGTACAAGCAGCATTGTTGGCTGCATAACATCAGTTACAGTTGCTTAGTAATAGTCATCTGTTTACAACAATCAATCTCACTTTCTCAGGCTAAACAGCCTCCTGGTGCATGGTCCCTGTTCAGCATCACCCAGAATCTCTACATTTTATCCCATAATATGGCCTTGTGTCTCTGCAAGATAGGGGTGAAAAATGTAGCCTGGGAGATTTATACCAGATTTTGTAGTGGCCTTTCTTTTTCTTCCAGAGCAGTGTTGGAGATGTAGGACTTTTGGATACAGTGCAGTCAAGGAGATGCACTGGCACAAGAGGCATGGGAAAGCAATCTTGTCAGGAACATCCTACAAAAAATATTGAAAGGTGGTTTGATATTTTTTAAAGTATTCTGAGAACCAGAACAGTATATAAATCTAATGTTTGGCTAGTGTTTTTCCAGAGTTTTCAATAGATCACCAGAGAAAATCTCTGGGCACGTGTGTACCAAGACTTGTGGGTGCACACATTGCGACCTTGCAGTGTATCCCAATGTAGCTTCTTGGCTCCCAGGGCAACAAAGGACATTGCCATACAGGCCTTCAGCTCAGCCACCCTGGACTCCACTTTGCATGGGCCTGCAAGTCACACCTCTTGTAGGGGGTAACATTAATAAACCCAGACTCTGACCTCATTGCTTGGCTAAAAGGGAGTCATGTTACCTGCCGCATGGGTCACCCTGGCCATCAGTGATTGTGGGGGTGTCTCAGAAACAAGTCCACATCCGAGGGGGCATGGGAAACCTGGATGTCGGTGATGGGTGCGCGACGTTGTGGTCCTTGTTGCATCCCAGCGTGGGTAGCCACCAGACCCAAATGACCAAGCGATGCTGCACTTGGGGACTGGTGTGCGAAGCGCACATCACAGGCAGCTTGTGCAGCATAATTGGCTGGTCCGCCGTCTGCCACAAGTCACAGCCAATCCAGCCTAACATGCATCAGTGATGGGGTGTGTTGGGCACAGTGGGTAATAGCGGGGTCACCGCTTGTTGCGCCTGTGTCAGAATCCAAATATCAGTAATAAAAGTTGTAGAGGAGTGAGGTGTTAGTGATTCTGTTCGGAAATGTTTCTAATGATAGTAGAATGGTATTTGAAAGTGAAGATAAATCCTACAGTAAAAGCGAATGACTTTTGGAATGTTTGCAAACAGCATGCATAATTCCAAAGAGATAGAGGTTCTGAAAGGATTCTATCTCGTAGATCGAATGAACTTCACAGTTCATGTCGATCACAGTCAATAATTTCACATTCTTTGAAGTGGGTTAAACTAATAAAAGTAGAATTGGAGTGCTTACTCAAATATGAAGTTGTTGTTCAAGGTGAGTTTAGGACAAGTTGGCAAGTGTGAGTAGAAAGATCAAGTTGACATACAATAATTGAACTAGGGAATATACATGCAAATGCTCTACCTATATACCAAACAGTGTGGAAGGGAGGGCAAATGGGAAGTAGTCCATGGGGATCGGAAAGTAGCCAAGGTACATGTACACTAATTAATGACCATAGGAATAGAAGAACAAGGGAGGTAGTAAAATTGTGAATGATAGAAAAGATTAATGGACCATCAATAGCTCTTGAAACATGTTTCCTAATCGCATGGCTCATCGGGTAGGAATAACCATGTGCAAATCCTTCGGAAGGTGATCCTGTGAGTCTAGAACATTCATATTATAAAGTCTGATGATAGGGAATGTCATCGCAAGCATCAATAGAATGGAAATAACTCGATCAATGAGTTCATTGGAAAAGATGGGGATAGTCAAGGTGCTTCTCTTCTAGAAAAGATTATGATCGGACCTGGATATTGATTCTTTCACTAAACACTTCATGGAGTGATTCCTGAACTAGATTGGGTGACCAGATCAAATGTGTGTGAAGAATTAGGCAAGAGTGGTTCGAAATTCTGAAGGGGATCTTCGGAGATGATCGGAAAGCCATACTTTGGTGTGATAACAGGGATGTGTTCCAAAACACTATCATGACAGCCTGCTCTAAACACATGTGTACCAGGGTTCGGTGGTGTGCATCTGAAAGTATGCATGTGGCCGTCCTCGTCCAACTCACACTGGTTGAAAGCTGGCAATGTCCAAGGCAGTGCACAAGGTGTCTCTCCAAAGGTCAACCACTTTGACATCCCACCAGACAGGTACGCAGCAGGAGTGAGGCATGCGGTGGGCGTTACACATATGCAATCAACCGCAGGGGACAACTGAGCGGCTTGTGGGTGTTATTATTTATCTATCTACCACGTGAACATCACATTATGTAATCTACTGATGGATCAGTAGTGCTGTCTAGAATAAAAATACAAAAACAATATAAAAATGCCACTAATGTCAATTCAAAGCCTCAGGCTTTAGAGTATGCTTTGTTTACATTTTCAGGATCACTCGGCGAACAATTCCCAAGGCTATGCAAGGACGAACGTGCGCATATATGCGCTTTGGACATGAACGGGCTCAAATAGCCACCGATCGAGCCCTGCATGGCTCTGAAACACTTCCAAACACATATACAACAATGCAACTTCGATTTCCACTCACCCCTATTGTCACCAATCCCCAAATGAAGCCGATTGCTCCGATTTCATTTAAACAAGCACCCGGTGCTTTGAAATGGAGTTTCACAATTTTTTCCTCATCTATTTTCTTGTCCTTTCGATTGAATATGTTAGTTAATTGCATGATCTATAATTCCCATAGCATCCAGATCAGTTTCAGATGCTTCAGACAATTCCTAGTACATTTTTGTGCATTCCTCCCCTCATGTAGGCTGCAACTGTTAATAACTGAATCGGATTGGAGGCAGAGTTAAGGTTGGGACTCAGGATAGAGTCAACCGAGTTCGGGGTCGGGGGGCCAAGGGGGGCCAAGGCTCGGCTAATGGGTCAGATGGGACTTGGCTTCAGCTTATGTGCTGCGCCAGCTCAGAGTCCTGTCCCGTAGTTTGGGCGTGACCTTAGCAAAAGGAGTGAAGGAGTGTAAGGATTAAATAAGATGTATTAGGGTATCTTAGTCAATATCAGAACTGATTTTCATGTACATGAATGAGTAGCTTATATATGGAGGGGTTCGGGGATCGGGGACCGGATGACCGAGGTTAGGGTCGTAAGCTACGCAAAAGGAGATCAAACAGATGGGATGGATATGAAACATGTTTGAGGTGAATGGGGGTTTGGGCCCGAAGGGCCGGGGGTTTGGTTCGGCAGCATGGGTTCTGACAGCAACCCCAGAATCGCTCCATCACCCCATTATTCTTCTTGGAAACACAATGGACAATCACTAGCTACCTTTTCCCTTAAATACGCTTGTAATTCTCATCAGAATCTAAGGCAGTAAAATCTCCACAAGTCTGTTACATTTTCCATCTCTTTGCTTGATATCTCTACAACACTTGCGCTGTTAACGAATCGTCACCGGCCATTCATCATCATTTCAAGTGATATATTGGATCCAACATTTATCTCAAAACTGTTAAGTTTGCGCTACCTACCTATCTACAAGTCCACATCACTGTACACAAACTTTAGCTGCTGACACTCTGGTCCCGCATCAGTGCATCCCCCATGCTAGAATACAATTTTCGCTTAGATTATCTCACAGGCACTTAAAGCTCGCCTCAAGAAAACTTGAAGAAAATCAAACAACAAATAAAATAAAATACAAATAAAATAAACAAAAATTCCTATTTCATTTCTTATTAGTGGGGAAGACCGTCAAGGGGTGCCACCACACTAGGATGAGCAGTGCAGTGAGGGGGAGCGCTATCGCCGTGGGGGCACTGGGGCTGCCAGGTTGGGGCATCAGGGACAATGGGACATCCTCACTTGGACAGAGCTCGTATAATCTGACCCTGCTGCCAGAGTACACATCTACTTTTGCTTTCGACTACAGCATCGTCAACTGACGGACACCAACCATGCAGGTCAAAGCCTGCACTGGCGACAGCTATTCCGGCACCAACTCCACTGCAGGAGTCCTTCATTTCTGGAGGGCACTTGCAGCCTGAGGCAACAGCAATGCCCGCAGCAGCATTGGCAGGGTCTGCACAGTTGACATGGGATGGTGGTTGTTGTCACCATCTTAACAAGCGGAGAGCACAGTAAGCTCTGTACCTGTGGTGAGGTTACAGGGATGTCCCTGCTGAGCACGCCACATGGCTGGTCAGTGGAAATGAGTGTGCTGGGCTCACCCTCGGTGTCAATGTGCACACAGGGTGAGAGGCTGCTGGTGATGAGAATGAAGTTCTCATGGGGAACGGTGTTGATGTGAGTGGCAGCACTGGGGAGGTGGATGCAGGCCTCAGGGGTGGTGTTGCTCTTTCCAGGGCAGTGCACGTAACATCACATGTCACGTACAGCATGTTCAGAATCCTTAATGGGTCCCAACTCATCAGGTGTCTATATCTCATGCCATGGGAATTGAATCCACATCCGAGGGAGTATGTGAAACCTGCGCATCAGCGGTGGGTGTGCGCTGTTGCATCTCCTACCCTTATGCATGGCTGAGCCTCAGCCAGATAAGCATCCTCAAGGTGTGCGCATGTTCACATGCGTCGTATTACATGCGAAGTGGGTTGCATGTAGTGTCAGTTATGGTGGTGGTCAGACCTCAGGGGAATGCTGGAGGTCTGACGGTCCTCAGGTCACTCCGCATTCAGAAAGGCAGTGCTGTGGTCACATCTCATAGTGGGATCAGCAGTACACACACAAAATGTGTCTCAGCACACAGCAGGTCGAGTTATATGTTGCGCAGGTTATGTTGGCAATCGAACCTGTGGATGACAATGACACGAGTTACGGGGGTGTCTCAGTCTGACTCCAGTCTTCAAGGTGTGTGTGCTCACATGTTGTAGCAGATCGGCGACATGCATGCGACCTGTCTGTCACGTACCACATCCAGGTGACTGATTTAGGGTGTGGCCACATTGGATGCGTTTGACAGTTTGGTGAGGGTGGTGTGGTGGTCATGTCTCAGAGCAGGGTCAGCGACACGCGTGGATGCCAGGGCTTGGGGGTGTGCCTCTGGAGGTGCACGCATAGCCACCATGGTCCATGATTGCACCACCAATCAGACACGCTGATTTGGAGCTGACAGTGTCCATCTGCGCATGACGTGCTGAGTTGCACAAGCATGGGTTACCCCAATGGTTGGGCCTTGAATGGTTACTGGAAAACATGAAGTGACACGTCAATTCTGGCAGTTGTAGCACGAACATGATGACATCTACAATGGGATCATCGTGGGGTTTCCAGGACTGAGTGATGGTAGGGTGATCTACTACTAAGCTCTAGGTGAGATGCAGAGCTGGTGGGGTGAACATGTTGTCAGGTGTCACGATCATGATTTATGGTCTATTCCACCTTCCAAACCACCCAAACATCACATTTCCGAATCGACTCTTCGGAACCCAAATCGTCGGCAAACGTGTCACACATGAACCATTCAACACTTTGTCACCCTTAACACCTTGAATTGTCTTAGCAACATCACAAGGACCCAACCAAGAGATCAGGTTCTATTATTAGCCTTTCCTCAGAAAAGAAGCATATACACTATCCCCATCACTATCCCCATCTATTTCTAGGAACTCAATAGCAGGGTCGATTCTATGCTTCTAAAAGCTTATGGTGACAACACATACGATTCAATATGTGGACGCGTTCATCCCCGACACTCAGGGCCGTCATTTAAGGAAGTGAAACAAGAGTTTGTCTACCTGAAACGACATACGATTTGGAAACAGGTTTCAGGATTTATTCCTAGTTTGTTAAACCCTTTTCTCATTCACAATTTTCACCCCACCCTTGTTCTCTATTTTCTATGGTCATAAATTAGCATACATGTACCTTAGCTACTTTTCTGATCCTTAATGGACTACTCCCCATTCGCTCTTGCCTCCGAACATCCCAGTATATAAGTAGCACATTCGCATGTATACTCTTTAGTTCAATTATTGCACGTCTACTGTCACGATCACAGTCTGGACATTCAATTCACACTATATTCGTTCCGAAGCAATCCTTCCGAAGCATTTCGTTCGAAGCCCAAAGCAACATTCCCACACTCCCATCACTTTCATCCCACAACCCTTTTTGTCTATCATGTCAACTCAAATATGCCATCTATTGAATCAATTCCTGTGAAACAATCGGTGGTCAGGTCCAATCATATTCTTTTTTTAGAAAAGAAGCACCCTGACTATCCCCATCACGATCCCCATCTTTCACCATAAAATTATGGATTGAGTTATTCATATTCACTCAAAGCTTGCGATGACATGCCATATCATCAGGCTTAATGATATGAACACTCTAGACTCTCATAATGGCTCTCCGAAAGATGTAGGCATGGCTATCCTTACCCGAAGAGCCATGCGGTTCGGAAACATGTTTCAAGAGTTGGTGATGGTCGATTATCCTTCTCTTCATTCACAATTTTCCTTCCCCCACTATTCTACATTTTCTATGGCCTTTAATTAGTATACATGTACCTTGATCACTCTCCGATCCTCACGGACTCATTCCCATTTGCCCTCTCTTCCGAACCCTTCGGTATATAGCTAAACACATTTGCATGTATGTTCCCTAGTTCAATTATCGTATGTCAACTTGATTTTCTACTTACACTTGCCCAACTCAACTTCATCAACAACTGTATATTTTTTGAGTAAGCCCTTCAATTCAACTTTTATTAGTTAAATCCACTTCAAGGAATGTAAGATCATTGGCTGTGATTGACATGAACTGCAAAGTTCATTCGATTCACGAGATAGAATCC
>QMFG01008737.1:0-10123 GCA_003314545.1 Ramaria sp. MG151 | reverse complement strand
CTCTATTATCCTTGAGCATCTTGGGTTGTGGCCTTGTCATTTAGTGTTGCCCTCATAGGACAACCCCACACTTCACACATACTTCCTTCAAATCACATTATGTCTGATCAACTTCCTGAAGCCTACTGGAACTCACTGGGAGAAAATGGTGCATTCCTTCAAGCACTGCTTGACAGCCTATAGCAACCCCAATGGAACCAGAAGCTCAATTTTTGAGAAAACAAGGGCCAGCCACCTCAAACCAAGAAATGTGGATGTGAGGGGTGCCTTACACTGGAGCAGTTAGAAGATATCATGGTAACAACCTTCCCACTCAGAAGCTGGCCATAGCCATGCCACATCTCTAAGAAGGCTTTCTGTCACAAATGCAGACAAAAGTCCTAACTTCTCTTCCATTTTCTTGTAAACTATATGCAAGAATTTATATATCTAACTAATATTAGAATAAATACCTAATTAGTACTATTAATAAGTAGTACCAGTAAGCTGTACTGGATATAGCTAAAGACCAACCTGATAGGAAGGATCAGATATCGCATAGAAATAGCTAGAATGTACTACCAGCATCACAAATAGTCTAGTAGATTACAAGTAGATAATCATAGTCTCTCTCTAGGGTATAAAAACACTAGACAGAGAGACAACCAAAGAACAAGATATCATTAAAAGAAATCCTCTAGTCTAGTATCTAATTCCTATACTACTGCCTGAAGTCTAACAAATAACAATAGGTGGAATGAAGTGGAATGTGAATCCAATCCAATCTATGATCACCGTACAGTCGGAGCGACGCACCCTTACATGCTGTCTGGACGGCTCGAGGGTTCACTTGAAACCAGATTCCAGGTCTGCATTCCTTATTCTCCATTTCCACAATTCCTTTGCAGCTTCCAGATTTCTTCTGCCAGCTAACACCTAAAAAAAAAAGTGACCTTTCCAATCCAACATCTGCTCTGTAGTTTTATAACTTTCTGTTCATAGAGAACTCGGAAATAAAATACTTGACTAAAATGAATAAAGAAATGAGGTCAGTTTTATGACGCTGAACACCGATGGCATCCAATACGTCTAATGACATCTGGTCCGAGAGGAGTGTTTGGACATTTTAGACACGGAAACCTATATATCCGACGTCCAGTTGTTTCAAGACTTGTCGAGTCTTTACATGTGCATCAAGGTAATTTGTCGCATCAACAGCTGGAACAAAAAAAAAACATATGTGTGCTGGCGCGCAAAAGCGTGTTCCTAGACATATGCACTGAAGTTTTCCATAGGCCCGAAACTTTGAGTCACAGGAATATCACCGTAACGTTGACAGCTTGGCTTCTCCCTGGGTCCGACGAACTAAAGAAGCATGCTTAATGTATTACGTGGCTCGCTGCCGAGCTCACGCCCGAGTAGCGATCGGCCACGGGACTCGCCGTGGCTTCGAAAATTAGGCAGTATCACCATGTGGAAGGGGGGTGGGGGCTATTGATAACATGCTATTTCCATTCTCGTCCCAGAACCCATGTACCTTCCGCTCATAGCTGGCTTCAGACAAATTCATATAACTTGGGCAGAGTCATCGGCGGTTCTCTCGAACCATTTGGTAGTGCCAAAGATGCTCAAAGCTGCGATAACATACCTGGCCGCCTTCCAGGCCTCCTCAGTGATCGCAGCGGGTGGTCAAGTTCCTGTGGCCGACGGCATTATAGGTGGTATACCTTCTAGTAGCGCTGCAACCGCTGGAACTCAGCTGCAATCGCTCTCGTCGTCTGTAACAACGCCGGGAAAACTACGTGTCACCGAGAACTCTGGCGTCTGTGGTTTGTTCCTTGTTCTAGTTACCATTCAGACATGATGCTATTAAGGTGTTTTTATTAGAGACCACCCCGGGTGTTTATCAAGCCTCTGGGTGAGCTTGCTGTTCGTCCTCCTCATCTGCAGCACCTTGACTTACTGTAACATCTTGTAGATACGGCGATCTCACTTCAACTGAGAGTATCTGGTCAGAGTCATGAATGTACAGCTTTTTTGACTAAAACAATGCTTAATATAAAGTTAGGTTCTGGTTCTTTGCTGCAAGAACTGCTTACCCCGACACTCGTAAGTCCTAACCCATACCTAATAACAACGTCTAGCATTAGACGACTTTGGGCCAACAGAACCTCTCACCATATGGCTCAACGGAGGCGTAAGTGCTTATTCATTTCGCTGTAGCTCAACTAACCACACCCGTAGCCCGGAAGCTCGAGCATGATAGGCCTGTTCCAAGAGAATGGACCATGCAGAATAAAAAACGACAGCAGTGACGTCACGCTCAACCCTACCTCATGGAACGAACTTTCCAATATGCTCTTCATTGACCAGCCAGGTACCGTGGCTCATGCATCCCGTATCCTGCTTCATAACACACCGTTTTTTGTTTTTTTTTTCTGCAGTGGGAGTTGGATTTTCGCACGGCACGACTACTGTTGGCACATCACTAGAGGCAGCCTCAGATGTGTGGAAGGTTCTGTATTCACGCTTCACAACTCGTATCATCGAGTTCACAGTGTTTAGGAGCTTATTCAAACTCCCTCCCCCCCCCTAGTTCCTGCAAATATTTTTTGCAGATACGAGGTTTTCAAAATACGCGACGAATGACTTTGCTATCTGGACAGAGTCTTACGGCGGTCAGTCCCTTTAGTGTTTTGACTTGCAAAATTTTGACAATGTCTGTGACAATTGCAGGACATTACGGCCCTACATTTGCTGCGTTCGTTTTGTGCGCAGTACTATGCGGATATAATTTTTCTCATCCTTTTTTTTCTCAGATATTTCCTTGAGCAAAATGCAGCCATTTCCAATGGGAGCATTTCCGGAGTCCCTATTAACCTCAAAGTTCTCGGTGTCGGCGATGGACTGACAGTGAGTAACCGAATTTTTTCCCAAGCGAATCCACATCACTCAGTCGTTCCGTATTCAATCCCAGGACCCACTTAACCAATATCCAGGTAAACCATCATATTCTTGACAACTTTCAATGCGTTAGTTCTAATTCGCAAAACCCAAGGTTATATGAAATATGCCGCCACAAACGGCTATCATCCTCTCGTTTCATCGACAGTGATCAAAAGAGCTAATACAAGCTTCTACCAAAGCGGTGGATGCATGGATCAGGTTGGTACACTATACCGCCCGCGTTTATTGTCATTTATATGCTTAACGCGAAACTTAATTATTTCAGATAACGAGTTGTTATAATGGTGGTTCTACATCTGTATGCTCGGGTGCACAATCGTTTTGTAACAACAAGTTAGTTATCATATGTCTCCTACTCTGGGCTATACCAATCTCCGTATCATATCCTAGGATCCTTTCGCCACTCGCGGGGAACTGGGATGTCTACTATGTCCCTACTGCAAACCCCGACCCGTAAGTTTGGGGGTGGGGGGGGGGTTGTTATTGCTGTTGTTTTAAAAAAATCCTAATTTCGCATCATCTCTCCAGTTACCCTCCAGATCTCACGTCGTACCTTACCAATTCGAGCGTCACGTCCAAGATCGGAGCGGAGAGTACATGGCAACAAACCAATTTCAACGTGTACAGTAATTTCGCGCAGACGGGCGACTGGATGACGAATTCCCGTCCCCACTTGGAGACCGTCATCAACGCGGGGGTACGGAAGTTTTATTTTATATTATTTTACTTTCAAATCGCGCTGTAGCGATTTGGTCGCCTCCCATCCATGATCTCTGACTGTCTTTGGGTTTCCGCTGTTCGCAGGTCCGAACCATCATCTACGACGGGGACGCAGATTATATCTTGAATTTCTATGTGAGCTACTTTCTTGGCTAAGAATTTCTGGCATAGTTACTGAAGTTTCATTATTAATTGTTTAGGGAGTCGAGGCCATGGTATATCCCTTCTTTTTTTCACTTATCCTTTATCACACCAAACCTCTTTTTGATCGCGCCCACAGGTCGATGCACTTCAAACAAAGTTCACGTCTATATACCGCGCGCAGTCGTTCGCTAACTACAGCGTTACGGGCCAAGTCACTGGCTTGTACAAGAACGCTGGGACATTCTCCTATGTAAGTCGGAACTTCGAGCGTCTATCACATACTTTGGAATGTTCCTCTCTTATTAATAATCACCGGTAACGAACCGCCAGGTGAGAATATTTGGGGCTGGTCACGAGGTTCCTGCGTACACATTTGGCACACTCCCAAGGGGGCAGGCGGCGCTCCAGATGTTCACACAAATCATGTCCAACCAGTCTCTGTCGTCAACGTGATACATTATCTCAGTGTAGGTGGGGGCGTTGTTATACCCAATCAATTAGTCCAAATAGTCGGATACCAGGGGCTATCTATAATTCCGGGCTCTATGCTTCATTTCTATGCTCGAGAGTACCCATTTCAAACGAGGCAGCAGATGTGAAAATATTTCGAGTTGTTGCTTCCGTCGAAGTAGCCGTATGCTCTTGAAAGTACCGTTCTCGCATGTTGAGAAGAAGACGGCATCCCAGGGCAGATGCAACGGCGACAGCCCAACTACCAGATAGACATTTAACTTATAAATAGATCTAACGCAAGATTCAAAACTTCACCTTTCTCCAAACTCAACAATGACACGGGGAGGGAGGAGCCATAGGAGACAATTTGCCAGTAGGACGACAAAAATACTACCGAGAGAATAGGACTTCAATATCTCATTGTATTAAGCCCAGTGAGGTGGCAACAAGGCTCACGAGAAGAAATACAATATGCTGTATATTTTTTCGTGAGCTTTCTGATCCAGCGAAAGGTAAAAGGACATTATGTACCTGTCACGAATGAGTAAAGTAATCAGAGGAGAATTTGATTGCCCTCCATAAATCCACCATGCCTTATACAGCATTAGAACACAGAGGATTACCTCGAACAAGAGCGGCGGGAGCCAGAATATATAGGAATAGGAGGGGATCCTACTGGCGTAACAGCTTGTTAATGTATTAAAAGGGTGCGTGAATGCTGGGAAGCACCAGATGTTAGACTACGGAAACGGATTGGTATGAGGAGCTGAATGAGAGAATCCTCACCGTGGGGTTGAGTAAGTGCTTCGACAAGCAATGTAGTTCCTCCCTCTATGAGGCAAAGCAAGGCGAGGATGACGAGTAGCTTCCGGTTGCGGTCGTAGACAGCATAAACCTTAACGCAAAACATCAAAACAGGTATTTCCAATTATAGGGGAAGTAGATAGATTTCAGACGCACACGAGCTTGCAGAATGACTTTATATTCCCCATGTGTTAGTAGTGATACCGAGTCACGAAACTGTACGTAATCAAACATACCTTCAGTGCTCAAGAAAGCTGTCAATCCCCTAAAACATCCGCAACATATTAGCGCGCGTTCTTCTGCAAGCAGAAAAATAAACCCTACGATAAGCATTGCCACCAGATAAATCCTTTACAACTTTTGGGATATATCCTTAGTATTGTTGGCTGTGGTGAAATATTTCGAACATACATACAACTGTGACAAGTTCAGCCAGTGAGCAGCTTCAGGCTAGAAGTGATTTATTTACCTTTTCTGTAGCGAAATCGCCGAAGAAGACTTTCGTCCACAAGTTTCAGTTAGAAACAACGGGTAAAAGTGGTGAATAGTGCACCTATCATGTTGACTACGAGTGCGGATAAAGGAAAGTAGCGATTCTGTGAAATGCAGCATTTTCGTGGCGGGGTTATGCACGGGTAGAGCGTGGCACTCACAAAGATATACAATGCCTTCCCCAACGACCATCGGTGTTTCCACACAAGTTCAATCTAATAGTGTCGTACATCATTGACTTGTCGACCATAACAGAATAACTGGGCAACAGACCTCGGCTTCGAACGTAAGCGCTGGGAACATTATTCGTACTTCATCAAGCCCTCTTCGCTGACTAGTGTTACGAATCGTACTGACCATAGTCATAGAGTAAGAAAGCGAGCGAAGCGACCATCGAGTACTTGGTCGTAATGACTAAGGGAATAGGCTCGATTATCAGTTTGTTGGAGCCATTGGAAGGATGTTCTTACCACCTGAAACCAATGTGATGAGATCGTGGTTCATCAGAGCCCTAGCTAGACAGTGTCGGCGTTCAGCAAGCTTGGTAGATATTACGAGGAGAAATATCTCGACACCTCATTCAGCAGCGACGAGACATGTGCTGAAGCTGAAGGGTTTGGGTTGGATGAGGGCCAAATCGGGAAATTGCCAAGGTGAGCCGGGAGCACCGGAAGGCGTCAATCCACTAAGGGTTTTGCAGATGCCCGGTTCCTACTCCTATGAAATACTTTGCTCTGCACAAGAAATTAATTTTACGAATTGGGCTAAGCGTGGGCGCTTGGGCGTGCAGCTTCTGAAGCCCAAGTATGAGCGCTGTGTGGTACCTTGACCCCTTTGGTATTCAAATTCGTGCTGCCTGTGAAAACTCTGTAACCACTGTCAGTACATGCACGAGAAAAGTCATACAAGCTATGCCCAAGATGTGTGCCTGCCGCCGAAATGGAGCAATGTGTAACGAAAAGTCGTCCGGCATTAGTCCGAATCCGGACGTAATGTGTCGACTCGGAAGCTCTGAAGGCGATCCGACGTCGGTGTCGTTCAAATGTCACCTCAATTCTTACTCGACCTTGATGAAGCCATGGTATTGAATACAGGGCTCGTGAGAGCACTGTTCCGTAACGAGAATGATTGCCAGTCTGAGCAAGCGATTAAAGTTTGGAGAGTAGATCTGTCCAAGTTTTGATTGATATAGTTCTGCCAGAACATGCCCAGGGGGCGGCTGAATGCTAACTTGCTCCTCGCGTACCGCTTACATAAATGACGCGTCTCCCCCAACCCTCGTAATGTCGTCGTCCAAGAGGAATTCCACTCCGCCTCAGGACCAGATGCCTTCGCTGAAGAGGCGAAAACTCGGACCTGGTGTCACAGCGCAGCCGTCCTTCGTTGAGATCTTGGAAGGCTTCAGCAGCCAAAGCACAGAGAAGGAGGGTTCGTCACATAGCGTGTATTTACAGTACTGTATAGATTCAAAAAGTGATCCAGGAGCTGCTCACATACACACACGCCCTACCATGCCTCCAATAAACTTCAGGACAGACAAAATTGGTAAGTTGACCCCGATCTGTTCAAGATCACATGTATGACACAAATATAGTGTTCCAACAAATTGACATCACAATCGATCAAGACATGAAAACCTTGCTTATGTTCGGGGTGACCCAAGTATGTTTAGCCAACATATAGATAATAGTTTGATAATCATCAGTTTCGCAGGAAGGGCACAGCGTTCTGTCTCACGTCAAAGGTTTTCGACCATATTTCTATGTTCAAGCACCACATGGCTTTGGACCCCATGATTTGAACCCACTACGAATGGCACTAAATGTTCGTATCTTTTGCCATCCTTTTCATATGTCTAACTCGGCCTTTCATAGCATCAACTGCAGCCTGATGCAGTTATTCGCACTGACATCGTGCTGAAGCACGGACTGAGGAATTATCAGGGAGACACAAAGGTTCCATTCATCAAAATTACTCTTCAGGACCAGCACAGCCTTGAAAAGGCCAAAAATGAGTATTGTTGTAATCCTCCGTGTTCATGAAACCGACCTACAGAACCTCTTCACTTCTTTTTGAGAAAAAGCAGTTCACATATCAGGAGACGGAGATAGCACCAACCACATACGAGAGCGACATTCCATACGTATTACGATTTATGGTTGACACCAAGGTCAGCTTAACACTCAAGTGTCTGCTTCTTGTTTATGATTCTTGTAATTGTAGCTTGTTGGAATGAGTTGGGTCGAGGTCCCGCCTATGGCGTACACAGTGCGCATAGAGAAAGCATCCAATTGCCAGCTAGAGTTCGAAATGGAGTGAGTAATCTGTTGCTAGAAAAGTCACACATTGAGAATAATCTCTTAGGTGGGATGCATTCATTGCTCATACACCCGTGGGTCCCTGGTCAAAATCTGCACCATTCCGGATCCTTAGTTTTGACGTCGAATGTGCCGGTCGCGGAAGTACCTTCCCCGAGGCACGAATTGATCCCGTTATTCAGATTGCAAACATGGTGACATATAATGGTAGATAGACTCCGCACCTTTTCTTCCACTTCCATATCCTTAACTTCGGTCAGGGGAAAGCCGGCCATCTATTCGAAATGTGTTTTCATTCAAAGAATGCGAAGATATAACAGGGACTCAAGTACATTGTTTTGACAACGAGCTCGAGATGTTGATGGCCTGGTGTGCGTTTGTCGAGGAAGTGGATCCAGATGTCATCATTGGGTTTAACATCTCCCACTTTGATCTACCATACTTACTGGACCGTGCCAAAGCTCTAGGTGGCCACCGGTTTCCTTATTTAGGTAGGCTCAAAGGTAAATTATCTCTTAGTGACTTTATCTGCATATCCAAGTGCTGATGTGATTGCTTTTACAGAAATGGCAGTTCAGGTGAACAAGGTCGATTTTCTCACAAGGGTGAAATCCCATGTCGTGAAAGAGACGTACATTGTCGGCCGCCTCTCCCTCGACTTGCAGCGGTATATTCAGAACGAACATGAACTATCCAGCTACACACTCAATTCTACCTGTGCGCACTTCCTGGGGGAGCAAAAAGAGGAAGGCGTGCATTGGTCACTGATTACCCAAATGTGGAACGACTCTGCGAAGTCAAGACGTCAGATAGCGATATATTGTCTCAAGGTTTGTAGGCCTTTTTTTTTCTTCTCCTTCGTGCTTGTGCCTAGTTCCCAGTTGCCTTAAGGATGCGTACCTCCCACAAGTCCTATTGAACAAACTCAATGGCCTAGTAAACTACGTAGAGATGGCCCGTATCGCCGGAGTGCCATTCAATCATCTCCTGTTTGGAGGGCAGTCCATCAGGGTGTTTTCCCTGCTCTTCCGCGAAGCAAATGAGAATGACTACATCATTCCCGCCGGTATGTCCTTCTCCGGTCTCTGGGGATTGTTTAGACATCAACATTCTTCACGTTTTACACGGTGGGGTTCAGCCAATAATCGTGCCGCGTATAAGGGCATAGCGGGCATCGGGCCCCTGAAAGGATACGACGAGCTGCCCATCCGCACAGACAGCTTACCAGACCCGCGTATCATAGTAGCACACAATCTTTGCTACACGACTTTGCTCTCGCGGGAGGCGGCAAAGCGCCGGGACTTTGTGATGAACGATGACTATACCGTAACACCAAACAGGAGTACGTCACAACAGTCTTTTCGTGAAGGTACAAAGGGGTCGCTTGCATGGCCCACGACACTGACTTCCAAGTTTCCCCACAGCCTGTTTTGTCACCGCGGCAAAACGGAAAGGGCTGTTACCAGCGATTATCGCAAGACTACTTGCGTCCCTCAAACTCGTAGAGGATAAGCTCGAGAAGATAGATGATCCGATGGATCACGCAGTCCTCCACAGTCAAAGGCTTATCCTTCAAGTACGCCGCACTTTTTTTATTTTTGTTGCAAAGTTTTTTTTTTTTTTACTTGCTTGACCGAATCAATTGTTGCGCTCACCCAACCTGCTTATATAAAGAAAATCGCCAAGTCTGTGCACGGATTCACACATGCAACCTCAGGGAGACTTCCATGCCCTCAGCTTTCGTGGAGTGTTATTGCATTGAGTCGACAGATGGCAAGTGAAGAGACAGAGATGCATCGGTAACTGTTATTATAAATAGATATTACCGTTCCGAAGCCTTTCGGGGACCGGACGTTTTTGGAAATTACGGGAAACTACAGGGTCAACGACTTCCGTATAGATACCGACGTCGGTTTTTGATGCTCTGGTTCACACGAACTTGGACGAGAAGTTTTTTTTCTCTGAGATTATATTCTCATATGGGACAAATGGGACAAGTGGTAGCAATCAGCTTGCGACCAGAAAAGACGCGAGGCACTCCTCCAACACATGGAATGTGAAATAATAATAATAAAGGCCATAGGCATTTAATAGTTATGTGTTACACTAATGGATAGCTGCTACACAACAGTTAATTTCTAAGAAATGAGATGGAGATGAATCTCAACTATGACAAGGAGTACCGGGTAATGTAATCGTAACAGCGAACCAGTTCGAACCAAACAGATAGACCTACAAGCCCAGCA
>QMFG01008720.1:0-24234 GCA_003314545.1 Ramaria sp. MG151 | reverse complement strand
GCGCACGGTTGCGCTGCCATCGACTCTGCAAATGGTCGAGGGTGTCGTGTAAGCCGCATTGGTCGTGCAGCCCGATCCACACTTGCGGCCTCTTTTCGTTCAGGCCTTCGAGACGACGCCCCATGTTGTTTCCTGCCGCCACCGATCCCGGGCGCGCCCCAGAGGGGTCTTATAGGCTGCGCTCCTAGCGCAGCTCTACCCCCGATGACGCAAATAAGATGACACAGAGATCGGCCACATACCTCAACACTCCCTAGTCGCTCGTTCTGGACCTGAACAGCCGCTGGGTTTCGCTCCCACTGCGCTCATCCTTCCCGCGACTTCCGCCCGCCATGGACGTGCACCGACACCGACGCATACTGAACGCGCCCTTCCACGCGTTCTCGGTGCCCAGCGCAGTCGCTACTGAACGCACCCTCACTCCCATATGGGTATTGCAGGAAGTGACACGAGCTGGCGTTCGACATGCATCGTGACTCGATCGATGCGCGCCCACCATCTCCACCGTGCACGCTGTCACGAGAGCAACCGCCCACGATGCCTTTGTGTCGACACCTGTATACCTGCCTCATCGACCGTGGAAAAGCAACACGGTTGATCCCACGCACACTTGTGCCACCGTTGTTCTCGGAAATATCGGGAAGTCGCATGGGCCATATTCGTCGTTCAGCTCGGCCTACACCCGCACTTTCAATGGTCACCCATTCACTGCTGCCGTCGACCCCAGGGATGCCCCGAGAAGTCGCCTGCTTCCCTGCCCCGTTCAGTGGCCATCTCGGGCGCCCTCCAGTGGGTTCCATACATCGGTTCGGCTCATATCCCTTGCACATATTGGGTGGACCGGGTGTGTCTATGTCCATGTGTCGGGACGCCACATTCTAGAGAGGGGGTGATGTCAGGGGACAGCCTCCTGTCCACCAATTCTTATTCTTTTCCCTATATATCTTTTATTTTCTATCTCCCTTTCTCTATGGATTCTTTAGTTAATCCTTCTTCATCCTTGTTTCACTGACGGTGACATGACTTACTCATATCACAGTCACTAGCTATATAGTTTGGCTGCTTATGTAAGGGATCCTCACCTCATTCTCTTCTGGATCCCCTTACCAGTGTCTGGTTGGCATTGTGGGTAGGCTTTAGGGTTCGAGTCCCTGAGTCAGGCCTAGGGAGAAGGCCAGGGCTGGGTAGTGTCCCGCTGGTTCTAGCTCCTAGCATTGCCCAGGAATCAGTACCCACGTGAGTTGCCCTTACACATCCCTACATTGCTCAGTCACTATCTCTCTAATTAAGAATCATCACTGGCCATTCAATCAGACATAAACTGATCTTTTGGAATACCAGTAACTAAAAATTGTTAAGTTTTTATCTAAAAATCTTATCGAAGCTTGTGTCCCATCACACATGAGCATTAGATGCTGAAGTTTAACTCCACATCAGTGTCTGTGATACATCACTACACAGTCACTTCAACAACCAATCAGATGCTCGCTCAAGCACCTTGAAGAATTAAAAAAAACAAGTTACAACAAATATCTTCTATAAAAATATTCTCACTTCATTTTATTAAGGGTGGGCGAGTCTTAACTTTGACAGGGAAGTCACAAACCAGTAGTGATGTTGGTTGCTAGACTCTGTGCCTTGATTGACTAGCTAGGGGTGATTAAGTGCCAGGCTTCTTGGAATCTTTGGTTTGACTTTGGTCTTTGGGAGTGACCGAATACATATAAGCTTGTGCACATTTTAATGTATAGCTGGCGGGGAAAAAATCACTGGGAGGATTTGAAAAAATGACACTCATTCATTTAATAAGGATTAATGGGAAGTGGTAACCTCAGGGATCGCTTATGAGCGTGAGAAGTGGGGGAAAGGGTATAGGAGGAGGGTCGAAAGGGAGATGTACAATGTGTGAATGATGTTCATTAACAGAGCGGGTAGTAAAGGGGCGGAGGTTGAGGGGAGATGGCAATGATAATAGTGATATTAGGAGGAAGAGAGGACAAAGAGAGAGAAGCTCGAATCAGAGTCATATAGCGTGCAAGAGGGGGGATATTGAAGGACATGGAGATGTTTGAGAGGTTGGTGATGGGGTGTGACTGGATACAATACATCGGGGAAGGGTGCATAACTAGTTCGCTCGGTGTAGAGGCGCAAAATCTACGATAAAAACACGCCCTGATTGACATCCAAGGCATGCTTTTGACCCCGAGAAAGCAGCTTCCCTAACGTCTTGGAATTCTGTGGGTATCCAACAAGCCTCACTTGGCCGGTCAGTAAGAATCCACCGCCTATCCGGAGATAAGTATATGTCCCGATCTCCTTGGGAGAAGAGTCGAAACCGGCCGTCTTCCATATGGCAAACTCTGCTTCCATCAGACAATTGGCAGGATTCAGATTTAGACAATGAGGTTGATTCGCCGGTGAGGATGTCCCAGATATGGACTGTGTCGTACGAACAAGACACCACGCATGTCCCATCCAGAGAGAATGCAACGGCTGCTACTCCTGAATGATCTTCAAGTACACGCTCTATCTCCCCGGTAGCTGCATTCCAGATTCGGGCTGATTTGTCAAATGAGCTGGACACCACGCGTGTCCCATCCGGAGAGAATGCAACAGACTGCACCCCGTCCGAGTGTCCCTCGAGTATGCACTCTATCTCCCCAGTAGTAGCATTCCAGATTCGGAGTGACTTGTCACACGAACCTGACGCCACGCGAGTCCCATCCAGAGAGAAAGCAAAGGATATCACTTCATCCGAGTGTCCCTCTAATATCTGCTCAACCTCCCCGTTAGCTGTATCACAGATTTGAATACTGTTACCGTAACAGCCGAACACCACTTGTGTGCCATCTGGAGAGAAAGCAAAGGAAGACCAAAAGTCAAAGCTCTCCAATGTGTGCTCTATTTCTCCAGTAGTTGCATTCCAGATTCGGAGCGATCGGTACGAGCCGGTCGCCACATGTGTCCTATCACGTGAAAAAGCAACGGACATCACCGGACCTGACATCACCGCATCTCCCTCTGGTGTCTGGACTGAACTGTCCCTTGATCCGGCCGCCGCGTGACGCCACGAATGTTCCTTCGGTATGGGCTCTATCTCTCCGGCAATTGCATTCCAAATTCGGACTGTGTTGTCGTGCGAGCCGGACACTACGCGTGTCCCATCTGGAGAGAATGCAACGGATGTCACACCGTTCCAATGACCCTCCAATGTGTGGTCTATGTCCCCAGTAGCGGCATTCCAGATTCGGATTATGCCGTCTCCAGAGCCGGACACCACACGTGTCCCATCAAAAGAAAATGCAACAGAGTATAGCCAGCCCGAGTGTCCCTTGAGTATGTGCTCCGTCACCCCGGTAGCGGCATTCCAGATTCGTATTGAGGCGTCGTTCGAGCCGGACACCACTTGTGTCCCATCTAGAGAGTATGCCACAGAGTTTACCTCGTCTGAATGTCCTCTCAGTATTCGTTCTATCTCCCCGGTAGTAGCATCCCAGACACGGACTGACTTGTCCTTCGAACCTGACACCACGCGTCTTCCTTCAGGAGAGAAAGCAACGCATCTCACCCAATCCGAGTGTCCCTTTAATGTCCGCTCAATCTCCCCAGTAGTTGCGATCCAGATTAGTATTGAACCACGCCACGAGTCGCACACCACGCGTCTCCCATCTGGAGAGACTGCAATAGAGTCTACCTTTTTTGAAGGTCCTTGGATTATATACTTTATGTCCTTCGCAGCTGCATTCCAGATTCTAAGAGAGTTATCAGATGAGCCAGTTATCACCCATGTCCCATCATGTGAAAAAGCTACGGAAATCACCCCTTTTGAACCTCCCTCCATTGTACGCTCTATCTCTCCAGTAGAAGCATTCCAGATACGGACTGAACTGTCGTCCGAGCCAGACACCACGCGTGTCCCATCAGGGGAGAAAGCAACAGAGCTTATCCAGTGAGGGTGACGCATGAGGTATTGCAATGCTCCCCATGATTCATCCAGGCCCGCCACGACCCGAGGTACCCTACCTATCGATCCTCCGTACATCCTACGTATCAGTGACTGCTTTGGAATCCACATCAACCCAGAACGGTACGTATTCAGGCAGTGATGTTTGATGGCCTCGAAGCCCATCTGTAGGCATCGACGAGCGTCCTCAAATAATAACCCAATAAACCTGTATTCAGGATCCAAACCAGAGCATTTCTGCAACCCTCGTCAGCTAAAACCTTTCTCCAACCTGCGCACTCACTGAGATAGCTTCGCTTGCCTTGACAAGAGATTTCAAGCCAGACTCAAGCCCTCCAGATGCACTCAGGCACTCAAACCAATGCAAGATCTGTTCGTCCGCGAATGTGCGTAGGTGCTCAAGTATTTGCGCAATGCCCGCAGGAGGATTCGCAAGAGTGTCCGCAAGATGAGGTGCCCAATGCAAGCACGAGTATCGGAGCGCCTCCGGGATGACGCTGGGATCCGCAATTTGGTGAGAGACTGCACCTATCGTGTCCTCGGGCAAGTTACAAATGTTCTTTCGAAGAGACATGTTCATAAATCCGAAACACTTTAGTGCAAGTTTGTGATGCGCATCAGATCCATCTACCCAGTCCCGGTTCCCGCAGCGAGTCTCATCCATTATAAAGTCGCGAAACGAGGCGTGAAAGATCGCGATAACACCATCATCGGGGATGTGGATCACCGAATGAAATGGTGAGAGAGCATCTTCAACGTGATGCCGCTTTAGGGCCAAAAGTGAACCTATCGTGCTCGTAGATAGAGGTGTCTGAAGGCAGACAACGGTGCTAAGCACCTCCCTCCTTCTCGATCTTGGCCGTTCGGCAATCTTCAAGAATGCCTTGTCTACAATGTGTTTGTAAAGCGAATCGATAATTTCGGTATCGAGTTCTGAGTCGCGAGCAGACTCAAGGTCGGTGATCTCTGTGAGGCGTTCCCTATAATCTTTACCAGTAGCACCGATGTATCGAACGGCAGTAGCAGCATAAATGAACAGGTCTGCAGACAGCTTGAGGAGACGCGAAAGCTCCTGCGAGGGAGGCCACCCAGATACCTCCTGCGAATGTTCATCCATTTCTGCGATTTTCAACAATGAGGACGTCAGATATGTTTCAATATCAGCTTGTACGTCGCCTTGAGTGAATTCCTGCACAGGTATTTCCTTCAAGACTTGGTTACCTAACGACCGTGCGGAATAAGAATAAAAGGCCTTCCGAATTTGTGGTTCGGGTCGGCTTGTGATCAGAAATTTGAGGGGCACCTCCGAGTTGCACGTGAGAATGGCCTCGATCAACGACTCCACGGGAGGAAAATCAGAACATTCGTCGATGGCGTCGATAATGACAACTCCGCATCCCCCGATAGTATTGGAAACGGGGCCTTGCATTGGCTGCACGAGGAGGGAGCGGAATTGCTCAAGCGGTCGGTCCAAGGATACATGCTGTTTGTCTTCAAGAACCTTACATATAGCAGACCGGAAATGGGGAAATCTTTGACCAAGCACGTAGGCAATAGTGGGCACGATACGACGTGCGTCCCTGGAGGGTTCGTATAAGTGGGAGCAAAAGAAACTCACTCCCAGGATATGTCTCGAGTCCGAGTCCAAGCGCTCGCTGAGAGTGAGGGCAATGCTAGACTTTCCTACTCCTGCCATCCCACTTAGCCAGCAGACCTTGGGAGCCGTATCATCAGAAGCCCATTCTATAAGCTCGTCCAGGATTTTGACACGAGTGCGCGGCATGCAACCCTGGAATCCATGTCCCCGGTGTGCCTCGTAAGACACGTCATCGGCGTACTTGAGACGCCCTGGAAAATTTGGTAAGTAAGAAGGACGGCCCAGTCGCAATTCCATTGCGTCACACACACGAAGAAGCCTCTCATCCAACTCTTGGATCTAACAATATGTTTCAACACCACGATTGACATCATAATATTGAAAAGCATTACCTCTATCCGGTCCATTTTTTCCTTGATCTGTGCCGTGTTTGCTTCCATATTGAGCTCTGTATCCACAAGCAATTTGAAAGGATTACCTGTGGAATCTGGTCCGTATTTTCCATGATCTTCTCCATGTTTACCATATTCTGTTCTATTTTTGCCGCAATGTGTTGAATGTCCTTCTCGATTTTTGCTGTATTTGCTTCAATGCTGAGCCCTGTATCCATCTGCGATAAGGTAAGTAACGAACATATCTCAGAATGTATATCTACTTTCCTGGAACATGTTCAAGATGACATCAAGGTACCCAAGTATCTGAGCGATCACACCCGCATCCTTAGTGCCCTCAACTAGACGTCTCAAAAAGTTGTGTTTTTGAAGACCGTCAACCTTGTTTTCCAAAATAATGATCGCACTGGGTATTCGGTGAATTTCAAACATTAATGTTATATTCATCCACGAACTGTGATAAGCCTATGGCGCGAGTTTCCAGAGCCTCCATAGCATTTTCGTTCTGGGAACGCTGAACGATGGACACGATGGCGTCCAGTTTGAGCTTGAGGGATTTTAGGTCCTCTACATTCTTTGAGTATTTCTGTCGCAACCTCAGGTGAATAACTTCAGTGAGATCACACAAAAGGGCACGTACATCGACGATGGCGATGACACTTGAGATTACTTCAACAGTCACCTTCAATTTTGGATACATAGATGAGGGTCCCTTCAGTGCCTCGATGATGGTTCTGAATGTTGCAGAAAAGAGGGCTCGTGATTCTGCCGTCAGTGTCGGAGTCGCAGTGTATTGATCATCAATGATGTGCAGAAAGGGGTTGTCGATACCTGGTGGAGGCGCAGGGGACAGCTGGCCGGAGTGGTTCACCTGCTGTAGAGATAAACGAGGGGGAAACGTGCCGAGATCGACACTTGACACGGCCGGTGGAGATGTGGGCTGGATGAGATGCTCAGCAACTGGTTCAGAGGATGTGAGTGCTTGGGACGGCTCGATGGAGTGGATATCCAGTAAAGATGGGCGAGGGGGAGACGGTCCAAGGTCAGCATTAGGTATAGCTGGTAGAGAATTGGTTTGGGTCGGGTGCTCAACGATTGATTCAGACGATGGATCAAGCCGGTCACCGTCTGGTGCGGAAAGTGGAGAAGTTGCCTGAGGAGATTTATTGGAGCTGTTCCCAGAGAGTTTACCGAGGAACGTATGACTAAAGTTGCGTATCCTATGCGGGAGCGATTGAGGATCCTGATGGTCAACACTCGATATAGATGACGCAGGGGGTGGTTCGGGAGAGTCTCTGAGGAATTTGCGACGGCGGACTATTCGAGACACTTTCTTGGGGGGTGTGGGCAAATCGCAAGACATTATGTGTAAGGGTGTGGCGCAGGTGCAGACTTGGGGATGAGCCGGGAACTATGGTGCTGGTAGTGGTGGTGGGGGATATCACGTTGAGAACAAACGTGGATGATCGAAGGCGATGCCAGCGCCATCCAGATGGGGTGCCAAACGCTGGTAACATCATTCTTGTTGTGCCTAGCTGTGGTACCACACTTGGCACCTTTACGTACCATGGGCGCTTACATCACGTGAGCGCAAAAAATTCTTTTCGAATAAATGAATTATGCTAGAATTTGTCTGGAAATTAGTTATATAATTGTTGAAATGGTGGCTGGTTGTCCAGGGTCTATGACATGAGTTATGTGACTGTCCCACATTGCATGTGGCCCTCCACAAATTTCTCTTATTGTTCTCATAGTATTTATATGACTGGTTTTCCCCTGCTTCTTGGTTGTGTCTTTCTCAGATATATTGTGCTCAATAGGTATTCTTCCCTTCTAAAATTACAACACATCTTTCTCATATCTTGCACTTGATAGCCATAAAGGTCTTCAGCACCTTCTTTTTTCACAGATTAGTAGCATGGTATTTTGTCAAGCCAGCCCATCCTATCAAACTACTTGACTATAATGGCACCAGCTGGTACTGATGCTCCTGCTACTTGCTCTCACAATAAACAACCTGCTAGGCCTCCCCCTGATACAAGGCCAAAGTGTGAGAACATAAGTCCAAAGCCTCTAGTTGTAAGTGAAACCTTGTACCACCTTGGGGTACAACCTGAACACCTGGCCCAACACCCAGCCTTTTTCAGAGACAAAGCAGCTTATGGGGATAGAAGGTGGGTAGGGTTGACAGCACATAGGAGTGCCCCTGGTTGGGTGTTAGGTAGTTGTATATACTTTTTTCACTAGTAGTGGGGACCCTTAGACTTTTCCCTTTGAATTTCCCCTCTACTAGGTGATGTTATTATTATCTATCCTATGAACATCAGATTATGCAATCACTCTGATAGTTCAACAGAGCCACCTAGTAGAGAATAGAAAAGAAAAATAACCATAAAAACAACACCCAGCTCAATTCAAGGCTTTCAGCCTTAGAATATTTTTGTTTATCTTTTAGATTCAATCGGACCAACAGAATAGAGCCAACATGGAAAACAAAATAGGAGAACCCTAACACAAGGGTCTCAACTGCTTTTAATACTGAATCAGGAAATTTTAGGGCACTTTTCAAATTGTGGCAGGACTGCTTGCAATGATTGCCAGAAAAACCAATATTGTCACTGAATTCTATTATATGCAATAGTGTTCTGAAAAATTGTGGGTTGGGAATGTGTTTTTTACTAAGTTGCATGTAACTCATGGAAGGCTTTCTGTTGAGTAGGGGGGAGCATTGCAACATGGGTCTGTGTTTGAATGTGGGGGAGGAGGAGGACTGGAGAGAACAGCTTGTGATATGGTAAGGTGGCAGTGAGAACTTGACAGTTTTGGGGGGTATGGCTGGGAAGTAGTCCTAAGTAAGTTGGGAGGAGACAATGATCAAATGTCCAGTGGTCAAGGACAAGGGGTGGACAGAGGTAACAGAGACCCATTCATCCTGTCTCTTTCCTATACTGTCTTGGATTTTTCAGTACAGGTTGATTTCCCATGGTCAGTGTGTCAGAATTCAATTATCAATGATGAGAGTTGTAAATAGCTGTAGGGTTAGTGGTATCAATTGGAAATGTTTGTAAGAGAAATAGAATGATATTCAAAAGTAAATAGAAATCCTACAGTAAAAGCAAATGGCTTTCAGAATGTCTGCAAATGGATGCATAGTTCTGAAGAGATGGATACTCTGAAGGGATTCTATCTCATGGATCAAATGAACTTTGCAGTCCATGTCAACCATAGGCCATGATCTCACATTCTTTCGAAGTGTATTTAAACTAATGTGTTGTTTATTATTCTTCCAACTCAATTTCTCAGATTATGTAAGTGACACAAACATTAGGGGCCATTGCATCAACACATGCATATGCACGACCCTACATCAGTCATCAAAAGAATAAAACATGTATAAAACCCACCAACCATATCCCACTGATTGGAAACAATATATGGAAACAAGGCCGGGCATTGTGATTGATGACATTACTCCATCACAGCTGACATTTCAATACTTATCCACAAGAGAGAGCAAATGGGGAAGAGTCCATGAGAATCGGAAAGTAGTTAAGGTACATGTATGCTAATTAAAGGCTATAGAAATCAAAGAACAAGGGAGGTAGAAGATGGTGAATGAGAAAGAAGATCAACAGACCAACAATAACTATTGAAACATGTTTCCAAATTGCATGGCTCTTCAGGTAGAAATATATTTGAGATATTCCTTTAAGTAATGACCCTGAATGTCAGAGATGATTGAGTCAATGTAATGAATAGTATGGCCTGTCACCATAAGCTTCGGAGACATAGAATCAACCCTGATATTGAGTTCCTTGAAATAGATGGGGATAATGATGGGGATAGTGCAGGTGCTTCTTCTTTGGAAAAGATGAATGATTGGACCTGATTGTTGATTGGTTCACATTGATATCAACAGTGTGATTTGCCATGGTTTATGGTGATGAAATGTTGAATGAAAACATATGTAATGGAAGTTCTGATGGTTCAGATTCCGAATGGGCTGTTTGGAAGAAACCCGTTTAGCAAGCTAGGGTAATGTTTTGTAAATTGTGAGAGATATGGGAGACAATGAGAACGAGATGACGAGAACTGGAGACAGACAAGAAAAATAACTGGGGGACATGTTATCCCCAGTTCTGAAACATACTAGGCTCAACACAGTGAGCAGCTGGGCTTTTCTTACCAACTGATTTAGTTGAGTATCTAATTGAACTACTTATACTGAATGGCTCAGGGGTATTAATTCAGGGCTGGAGTAACTAGGGTGGTTATTCTGCCCCTAACCTAAAAATAGCCAATAATGTCTATAATAACATAAGGGACAAATCATGATTGTGACACAGTGCTCCTGCAGTTCTTACACTTGTGCTGGTGCCCATGCATACAGGGTGAGGCATACTTCCCAGTTTGGAAAGCAAAACATATCTGCTTAGCATGAGAGGCAGCAGTAGACTGTGTAGCAGGTTATTGGATGGGGATTCTGGGTTCCCATAGAGGTGTATGGAGGCAAGTTCACTGTCTATGTAATCACCTTCATGCATTTCAGCCAGACAATGATCATGGAACATGAAATGATACTGCAGTACTGCAGACCATTTGTAGCATGCATAGATTTGGTACAGGATGTTATTATTTATCTACCTGCCACATGAAGATTACATTACATAATCTACTGATGCATCAGTAGTGCTGTGCAGAAGAAAAAGACAAAAACAACATAAAAACAATATTAATGTTAACTCAAAGCCTCAGGCTTTAGAGTATATTCTGTTTACATCTTCAGGGTCACTCGGTGAATGATCCCCAAGGCTATGCAGGGACGAATGTGCGCATATATGCACTTTGGACACGAACAGGCTCCAATAGCCACCAATTGAGCCCCGCGTGGCTCTGAAACACTTCCATTCATCCATACGACAATCCAACTTCTATTCCTGACCACCCCTATTGTCACCGATCCACGAACGAAGCTGATCACTTCAATTTCATTTAAACAAGTGCCCGGAGCTTTGAAATGGAGTTTCTCATTTTTCTCTGATGTTTTCTCTTGTTCTTTTGACTGAGTATGGTAGTTAAACACATGATCCACATTTCCTACCACACCATGATCGGATTCAGAAGCTCCAAACATGTTTTTAGTACATTTTTGTGCATTCTTCCCCTCATGTAGACTACAACCTCAGAATCGCTCCATCGCCCCAATATTCTTCTTGGAAACACAAAGGACAATTATTAGCTAGCTCTCACTATAAGTACACTGGTAATTTTCCCCAGAATCTAAGGCAGTATAACCTCCACACCTCTGTTACAGTCTCCACATCTTTGCTTGATATCTTTACAACCCTTGCTTTGTTAACGAATCATCACCGGCCGTTCATCATCATTTCAAGTGCTCTATTCGACTCAGTGATTATCTCAAAACCGTTAAGTTTGCGCTATCTACCTATCTACAAGTCCGCGTCTCTGTACGTGAACTTTAAGCGCTGACATTTTGATCCCGCGTCAGCACATCCCCCACGCTAGAATTCATACACCACTTAGATTACCTTTTAGGCGCTTAAAGACCGCCTCAAGTAAACTTGAAGAAAATATCAAAAACAAGTCAAATAAAATCAAATAAAATACAATAAAATTTCCATTCCATTTCTTATTACAGGATGCAGAGGTATTCTTAGCAGCCTAGAACTACTTGCTGGGTAGCTGGAATTGTAAGGGCAACCTCCTAGTGCCTGCAGATGCCTAGTAGAGGAGAAATCCAAAGATATGTATATGCAAGGAAATACAAATAACAAGAACTCTCACCTAATAAGAAATATAATGGAAATATTTTTGTATATATTTTGTATTTTATTTGATGTTTGTTTGATATTTTATTGGTGTTTCTTGAACATGCTGAATAGGTGCTAATTTTGCAATCTAAGTGACTATGTATTGAGATGCGGGGGATGCGCTGATGCAGATGCAAATTGTCAGCGCTTAAAGACTGCATACAGTAATGTGAGCTTTGTAGATAGAGATAAAGCTTCAACTTAACAAAATTGAAGCAACTATTGAGTCGAATAGATGGTTTGAATTGAAAGCAAACGGCCACTGACAATTTGCTAGCAGTAAAGCAATTGCAGAGATATAGAGCAAGAGATTCAGAGTATAGAGCACTTGGTGGAGTTTTACTGCCTTAATTCTAACGAGAAATACAAGCCTATTTAATCGAAACTGTAGCTAGGGAAAGTCTCTTGTGGGTGAATGAGAAATATGGGGGTGATGGAGCAGTTCTGGGGTTGGAATCTACATGAGGGGAGGATTGCACAAATATGGAACTAATTACAGTTTAAAACTTCTGAAACTGATCTGTAAGCTTTGAGAACTACAAATCATGCAAACTGTAATTCATTCTGAGTTAAAAGGACAAGAAAAACAAAGGGAAAACTTCTGAAACTTCATTCAAAGGTCCGGGCACTTGTTCTAAATGTGATGGAAGCATTCGGGCTTTGGTTGCAGATTGGTGTTGATAGGGGTGAATAGAAATTGTTTTCCAGTTACCATATTTATCTTTGGTGTGTGGCTGCCAATTGGCGGCTATTTGAGCCTGTTTATGTCCAATGGTGTATATGCATGTTTTCGCAATTGTTCCTGTTTGGAGTTGTACTAAGTGCCCCCAGGGATTAGGGTTTCATCTGGTTGGTGCTTCTCCTCAGCTTGATCTCTGAGGATATCCACTGTACCAGGTGAATATTATGTATTTAGTAGTAGCAGAGCTATATACTGAGGATATCTGCCATACCAGCTGGGCATTGTTCTCTCTCAGCTCTGTTATCCTTGACCATCTTTGGTTGTGGCCTTTTTATTCAGTGTTTCCCTCACACCATACTATTGGCCCTTTTTCAGCTCCCACTTACTAACTAAACCTTTCGATGTTCCCCTCTTAGCTCTGTGACACATCCGTAATAAGAAAATAGAGTGGAAATTTTATATATATTTTATTTGAATTTATTTGATTTGTTTTTGATATTTTCTTCAAGTTTATTGGAGGCAATCTTTAAGTGCCTAAAAGGTGATCTAAGTGAGATATGAATTCTAGCATGGGGGATGCGCTGATGCGGAATCAAAGTGTCAGCGCTTAAAGTTCGCGTACAGAGACGCGGACTTGTAGATAGGTAGATAATGAGAACTTAACAGTTTTGGGATAATCACTGAGTCAAATAGAGTCCTTGAAATGATGACGAACGGCCAGTGATGATTCGTTAACAAAGCAAGGGTGGCAAAGATATCAAGCAAAGATGCAGAGATTGTAACAGAGATGTGGAGGTTTACTGCCTTGGATTCCGGAGAAATTTACAAGCGTACTTATAGTGAGAGCTAGCTAATAATTGTCCTTTGTGTTCCCAAGAAGAATATTGGGGCGATGGAGCGATTCTGGGGTTGGAGACTGTCAGGGGACAACTGGTTTTCACCGAAATCTCCACCTCTACAGCCTTCACACATACCAAGCACAGACCCGAGGTGCGAGAACCTCGGTCCAAAGCTTCGGGTCACTGACCCGAAGCCCCTGATCACCAGCCCGAAGTCTCGGGCCTCCGGTCCAAAACTTCGGACCACCTCAAGTAGGGTCCAAGACCTCAGTCCACCTCGGGGGTAACCTGAACCTTGGACCCGAACACCCGGCCCAACATCCGACGTTCATCAGGGATAGATTACCTTTTGGAGATAGAAGTCAGGCAGGGTTGACAGTGCGTAGGGATGCCCCTGGTTGGGCGTTAGGTAGTCGTATATAGTTGTATCACTGGTAGAGGGGACCCTTAGACTTTTCTCTTTGGATCTCCCCTCTGCTAGGTGAGAGTTTCCCTTTATTGTATTTTCTACTTATATATCTCTTTGGATCTCCCCTCTGCTAGTATCTGAGAGTGCTAGGAGGGTTGCCCTTACACTAGCTACCATTTCCCATAAATACACTTGTAGTTCTCGCTATAATTTAAAGCAGTAAATCTCCACCAGTCTCAGTATTGTGTTCCATTGTTTGCTTTATATCTTTACTATCATCTCTCTGATAGCAATCACTACCAGATGTTCACACTTGATTACAAGAACCTATTGAGACCAATTATTGTCTCAAATCTGTTAAGTTACACAGTTATCTCTGTTCTCAACTGTTCATGTAACCACATGTGAACATTTAGCACTGACAATTTGCATCTGCATCAGCACATCACCTGCATCTCAATAGACTCTCGGTTAAATCATAAAATTAGTGCTGATTCAGTATGTTCAATAAACTTCAACAAATCATCAAACAAAACTCAAACAATATATATAAAAAATATATAAAAATATTTCCATTACATTTCTTATTAGGGAGAAGGAGAGATTCTTACACTAAAGTTGCATAGTGTGCAAGAGAGGATGGAGGTGTTGAAGGACATGAAAATGTTTGAGAGGTTAGTGATTGTCATGGCCTGTTTCTGGTTGACCTTCTGGAAGTATCTAGAATGTTTTAGAAACTACTCCAAAACATTTATTCTCCTCCCTATGACTTATTCTATTGTTGCTCCCATCTCCATGCTATGTAAATCTTTCTTTGATAGTTATGAAACATGTTTTACCTTATTTTAGTTATCCCTAAGCCCGATCCCTGATGCCCCTACATAAACCCAAGATTTAACTGTACACTCCTCAGTTCTGATATCAACTAAATATACCTCATTCCCTCTCTCCTTACTCTCTCTGTTCACCACCGTCACCTGTCACAAGCTCTGGCTCATCCAGGTCTTCTGGTCACTCAGACTTCTGAAATTCAGGGACAGAAGACTGAGTTGGCATAACATTAAAGTTGAAGCCAAGTCCCTCAATCTACCCAGAAGTCCACTGGAACCTCTGGCACATATATGCTAAGTAACCTACTCCAGAAGTAATCTCATTGTCACCAGAACATCATTTATAATGCATTAGTAGTAAACCACCATTTAACAGTGATGAGGTGTGACTAGATATTAAACATTAGGGAAGCAGTGCAATTAGTTCAGTGAAAGGACAGGTGCAAGATCCAAAATAAGAACACGTCCCGATAGATATCCAAGGCATGCTTTTGAGCCAGAGATAGCAATTCTCCTGATAGGGCGGAACTCTGGGGGTATCCAATATATCTGACTTGGCTGGTCAGTAAGAATCAACCGCCTGTCTGGAGATAAATATATTTCCTGATCTTCTCGGGTGAAGAGTCGAAACCAGCCTTCCATCAAATGGCAGACTCTAGTTCCATCAGGCAATTGGCAAGATTCAGACTCAGATAATGAAGTTGATTTGCCGGTGAGGGTGTCCCAGATACGGACTGTGTGGTTGAATGAGCCGAAAACTATGTGTGTCCCATCGTGTGAAAAGGCAACAGACATCACCCAACTTGAATGCCCCTCCAATGTACACTCTATCTCTCCAGTAACTGCATTCCAAATTTGGACTGTGTTGCCTTCTGAGCCAGACACCACACGTATCCCATCAGGAGAAAAAGCAACAGACCACACAGTATCCAAATGACCTTCCAATACTCGCTCTATGTCCCCAGCAGCAGCGTTCCAGAGTCGGACTGACTTGTCTTTTGAGCCAGACACCACACGTGACCCATCATGTGAAAAAGCAACAGAGTACACCTCATCTGAATGTCCCTCCAGTATGCACTCTATGTCCCCAGTACTTGCGTTCCAGATCCGGACTGTGGTGTCTTCCGAGCCGGACACCACGCGTCTCCCATCAGGAGAGAATGCAACAGAGCGTACTCTATTTGAATGTCCTTCCAGTATGCGCTCAATCTCTCCAGTAATTGCATTCCAGAGTCGGACTGACTGGTCGTGCGAGCCGGACACCACGCGTGTCCCATCCGGAGAAAAGGCAACAGACATCACCCTGTCTGAATGTCCCTTCAATGTGCGCTCTATCTCCCCGGTACTTGTATTCCATTTTTGGACTGAATCGTCCAGCATGCGCTCTATCTCCGCGGTAATGACATTCCAGATTCGGACCGACTTGTCGTACGAGCCGGACACCACGCGTGTCCCATCAGGAGAAAAAGCAACGGAGTCTACCCAATCTAAATGTCCCTCCAAAGTGCACTCTATCTCTCCAGTAATTGCATTCCAGAGTTGGACTGACTTGTCATCCGAGCCAGACACCACGCGTGTCCCATCCGGGGAGTATGCAACGCATGCCACCCATTCTGAATGTCCTTTCAGTATGCGCTCTATCTCTCCAGTAACTGCATTCCAGAGTCGGGCTGATTGGTCGTATGAGCCTGACACTACGCGTGTCCCATCCGGGGAGTATGCAACGGACATCACCCCTTCTGAATGTCCCTCCAGTATGCGCTCTATCTCTCCAGTAAGTGCATTCCAGAGTCGGACTGACTGGTCATGCGAGCCGGACACCACGCGTGTCCCATCCGGTGAGTATGCAACGGACATCACCCCTTCTGAATGTCCCTCCAGTATGTGCTCTATCTCTCCAGTGAGTGCATTCCAGAGTCGGAGTGACTTGTCATGCGAGCCGGACACCACGCGTGTCCCATCCGGAGAAAAAGCAACGGATGTCACAAGGTCTGAATGACCCTCCAATGTGCGCTCTAGCTCTCCAGTAATTGCACTCCAGAGTCGGACTGACTTGTCGTACGAGCCTGAAACTACGCGTGTCCCATCCGGGGAGTATGCAACGGACAACACATCATCCGAATGTCCCTCCAATGTGCACTCTAGTTCTCCAGTAACTGCATTCCAGATCCGGACTGCAGGATCACCACAGCCGGACACCACGCATATCCCATCAGGAGAGAAAGCGACGGAGAATACCCATCCAGGATGATGCATGACGCGTTGAAATGCTCCCCACGACTCCTCCAGGCCCGTCACGACCCGAGGTACCCTACCTATCGATCCACCGTACATCCTACGTATCAGTGACCCTTTTGGAATCCACATCAACCCAGAATGGTATGTATTGAGGCAGTGATGTTTAATGGCCTCGAAGCCCATCTGTAGGCACCGACGAGCGTCTTCAAATAATAGCCCAATGGACCTGAATTCAGAATGCGGTACAGAGTATTTCTGCAAGAGCCCTTAGCTAAAACCTCTCTCCAACCTGTGCACTCACCGAGATCGCTTGGTTGGCATTGTCAAGATATTTCAACCCAGACTCAAGCTCTCCAGATGCGCTCAAGCACTCAAACCAGTGCAGGATATGCTCCTCCCCGAATCTCTGTAGGTGTTGGAGTACCGGTCCAACGTCCCCATGAGGATTCGCGAGTGTATCCGCAAGATGAGAAGCCCAATGCAAGCACGAGTATCGCAGCTCCTCCGGGATGACGCTGCGATCCGTGATTTCGTGAGGGACCCCACCTATCGTGTCCTCGGGTAAATCACAAATGTTCCTCCGAAGTGACCTGTTCAAGAGTTGGAGGCACCTCACGGTCAACATTTCGTGCCCTCTCGATGCATCCACCCAATGGTGCTTGCAGCGACCTTGATCAACGATATACTCGCGAAACGAGGCGTGAAAGATAGAAACATGTCCATCATTCGTGGAGGGAACATGAATCACCGAATGAAATCGCGAGAGGTCAGCTTCCGTTTGATCATTTGTCATATCCAACAACAATGCAATCCCAGCCATAGACAGCGGGGTTTGGAACAGGACCACCGAACCTAGTACTTCCCGTCGCGAAATACATTCTTCCTCCTCAAGCTCATCAAATCCTTGGTCCATAATCATGTCATAAAGCTTGTCGATCGTACTGGCCTGGAGAACAGACGCCGGCCCGGGCCGCACAATCTTCGTCAGACGCATCCGCGGATTCACGCCTGCTGCACCGACGTACCGGACAGCAGTCGCCGCATAAATGAATAGTCCATCTGATCGTGCTACCAGTGTCATGAGCTCCTGTTCCGGCGGCCAGTCACAGCCGTGCTGAGAGTATCCACGACCCTTTGCGATTTCAGAGAATGACGATCTAAGATATACTTCAATGTCACGCTCCACGTTGGGTTTAGCGACGTCGCGCAGAGAGAACACTCGGAGGGAAGATCCATCTCTATGACAAAAGGCATTCTTGATCCAATCCTCAGGTCGGCTAGCAATGAAGAATTTGAGAGGAATCTCCGCTACGCCGTTGAGGATGGCCCCAATCAATGATTTCACTGTCGACTGCGAGGACCCTTGATCGAGAAGTGAAGTACATTCATCGAGGGCATCTACGACGATAATCTTATACGTCCGCACGTCATCACCAATGACCCGTTTGATAGGTTCTACGATCAGCGAGTTGAACTGCTCAGGCAGAGAGTTAAGATCGACCACATCGGGATTTCTCTCGAGAACGTCGCAGATTGCTGATCGGATCTGAGGGTGAGAACGAGAAAGCATGCTCGCAATGGTAGGGATGATCCGGCGTGCGTCCCTCAATGCCGACCGAGAGCAGAAGAAACTCGCTCCAAGCATTTCTCTTGCATCCAGGCGCTCACTGAGGGTGTGAGCGATGCTCGTCTTTCCTGTTCCCAGGTGCCCGTTGAGCCAATACACCTTTGGACCCGACTCGTCTTGCGCCCATGCTACAAGGTCTGTCAAGATCTCTACTCGCGTGTTCTCCATGCACCCGTGAACTTGGTTGCCTTGAGCGCCAATGCGTGTGCGGTAAGATGCCCGGTGAGAAGGTTGGAGACGTTCTAACCGATGGATTCATTCGCACTTCATTCCACAGTCGTGTCATCACAACAAACTTACCAAGATTTCTCTCATCTGATTCCACCCTCTAACATACCGTTTCAGCATCACCACAAGCTACATCTCATGGGAAACGAATTACCTGCAGAAATTGCTCTTTCCTTGTCATAATCTTTTCTATCTTTGCATCCATCTCTACCATTCTCGCCTTGATCTCTTCCGTGTTTGTTTGAGTAATAAGCCCTGTACTGGTCTGCGTCGAGATAACTCATCGGGCACGTATGGTATAGGTGTAAATAGACTTACCTGGAACATGTCCAAAAGAGCTTCGAGGTAGCAGATGATCTGTGTAATTACACCCGCATCGATATAACCTTC
Organism: Ramaria sp. MG151; assembly: GCA_003314545.1. Classification (NCBI taxonomy): domain Eukaryota; kingdom Fungi; phylum Basidiomycota; class Agaricomycetes; order Gomphales; family Gomphaceae; genus Ramaria; species Ramaria sp. MG151. Next base: position 5,207 of record QMFG01008720.1, on the reverse strand, counting down.
AGCCAGACGTCTCAAGACGCCATGTTTTTCAAAATCGTCGAGCGCAGTTCTCAATCTCGTGACCGCCCTGTGCTATTGTCAATTTTACGTTTCCACAACTTAATTTGTGTTTACTAACGGCGATAGATCTTTGAAGTGAGTTTCCAAAACTCCCATAGAATTGTTTCTCTGGTGATGCTGGAAAATGGATACAAAATTCTCCAGCATGCGTGTCAAGGCAGGCAACTCGTCTTCCTTCTGTGAGAATCTCTGTCGAAACATCAGCTGAGTTGTTCCAACCCGGCCATTTTTGCCGAGAGAATACATACCTCCACAATACCAACGACGTTGGAGATCACTTCCACTGTTACCCACAACTGCGGGAACATAATCGACTGTTCTTTCAGTGCCCCAACGATAGTTCTCGTTCCTGCTTGACAGATTTCTCGCAATTCGGCTACTAAAGTAGGCGCTACGACCGTCCTTCAGTGTAACCCATATTAACTCTTATATTCTTCTTACCCATTAACGTTCGCGCACAACGATCCAAAGATGTAGCTACAGGAGCATCCCTCATGTAACCTTCCGTAATCCCAGCGATGAGGCTGTTACAGTCCATTAGCGTCCGGCTTTGGGTATCGCTCTCTTCTAGACCACGAGTGACATTGAACCGGAAATAAATCTTGTCCACGATCAGCTCGCTTCGGCACATCCTATCATGTACCGCGTCGCTAGCCTGTACAAGGCTTTCAGAGGCTGAGCCGAGATTTTTGAGTGAGCCATCCATTCGAACAATGTCGTGGATGCCGGTGCCCAAAGAGACCAGGCAAGCAATACGGCTGTGAAGTATATTTTTCGCTTCCGATATCCCAACTTCTGCTGGATTGCTATAGCCAACTAAATCTGCACTGATAAACTCAATTTCCGGATTCCCAAGGGAGAACGATAGGAATGTGTTGGGGACTGCCACAACCGCACGGGCCACTTCATGGACAGTAAAAGAAGATGGTGGCTCAGTGGTCGCATAAGAGCGAAAAATATATGGCGGAGAATTAACGGAGGCCGTCGTGCCAGCCAGCACAGCAGTACGACATCCATCTGCTGGATCGGCGAACGTAGCATCTCGATCATGGAGACGGCGATGGACGATTTTGCCAACACATTGTTCCAGCTGCTGTGACAGCAGTGCAGGCTGGAGAGGACGTGAGATAGAAAACGGGAAAGCACGCGACAATGAATTTGGCGGCTGAAAAGCAGTTGCGGCCACCTCTTGGTACGCAGAGATAGCTTCATCCACCGTCATGTGGAGACGACCAAGGAAAATGGCAGCGATACCACCTGTTCCTGTTCCAACAATGAGATCGAAGTACTCGGATGGCCGGACGGCCACAGGCTCATGACCTGAGATGTCTCTGGCAACGGCCACCCGTTCCATGAGCCCGCGCAAAAGAATTAAAGATGAGAGGCCTCGAACGCCACCTCCATCCAATGTAAGGATGCGAATCGGTTTTTCTTCAAGCGTCCGTCTCGTGTCGATGGCGGCGTGGCTGAGAGATATATCAGTCATCGCAGACGAGTAGTGGTCAAGAAGGAACTGTGATGGCCTCTCGGTTCGTTCCCAGGATTGAGCTTCTTTAGACGCGTAGAGAACGTAAGCTGTGGATCGGCGAACGACATGAAATGCTGCTTCACGACTACTTGAGGAGTATGGATTACCACTGCATATTTATCTCCTCCAAGCAACCGGCACAACTGTGGATGTCCTTGTGAATGATGTGAAATTTTGGGGCAAGTAAAGACTGCCATTTATGCCTTCTAAACATTTGTGTGCTCCAAAAGGACAGCACTGTAAGGCCCTGTAAGGCCTGCTCCAGCTACTGGGGGGATGGAGTGTATACTCCAAAAATTGGATACCCGCAGAATTTTGCGATGTTTGGGCAACTGCTTTCTCTGGCTTAAAAGCGTGGCTTGGAAGTTATGCAGGACATGTTGTCATCGCGGATCTTGCGCCCTCCATTCACTATATTCCAGTCACACTGGCCTCTCAAACATTTTGATGTCCTTCAACATCTCCCCTCTTGTATTGGTACCACGCCATTCACCTCTGAGGATCCCTTCGCCAATCCCTCATGCGACCCCGTCAATGAAGCGAAATTGGACGCAGGTCTATGCATGCGACACACTGTAAACGAACGTCTCCCACACATCGTACGCCATTTTCTGGATTTACAACGTCCACCATTAGACACAGTTTGCCTTACTTAACTGCTACTCATGACAGAGAACTTTTTCATGAACAACTTTTTCACCCTTGAATGATGCCTTGCTGACCAACTTTATTGTACTTGCATATTCCCCAAGATTTGTAATAGTCCTCTACTTTAATTCAGTTTAGCTCATAAATGTCCTCAAGCAGCACTCATTCAAAGCTGTTACAAAGAAGAAAAGGCCATTGCTCACTGCAGTACACAGGAAGAAGCAGTTGGCCTTTGCTCTGAGACACAAGGAGTGGACTGTGGAGGACTAAAAGAGGGTAATTTAGTCAGATGAGACTAAAATCAACAAGATTGGGTCAAGTGGGAAGCAGTGGGTGTGGAAGCAAGCAGGAGATTGGCTGATTGAGAGGGAGGTACATGGAACTGTGAAGTTTGGGGGTGGGAATATCATAGTATAGGTGTCACAGTCACATATCCCGCCAATCTCCGGATCTCTGGATCTCTTAGGTTGATCTCTGGATTGCTTCAATCTCTGGATTAAGAAGAAATGAAATGGAAATGTTTTTATATTTATTTTATATTTTATTTGAATTTTGTTTGAGTTTTGGTCTGGTTGCTTGAATGCACACAATAAACGCTAGTTTTGAAATCTAGGCAAAAATGTATTGAGATGCAGGGGATGCACTGATGCAGATGCAAACTGTCAGCGCTTAAAGATCGTGTACTGTAACGTGAGCTTTGTAGATAGAGATAGGGCTTCAACTTATCAAAATTGAAGCAAGTATTGAGTCCAATAGATGCTTTGAATTGAAAGCATACAGCCGGTGACAATTTGCTAGCAGTAAAGCAATTGCAGAGATATAAAGCAAGAGACTTAGAACATAGGGAATTTTGTGGAGATTTACTGCCTTAAATTATAGTGAGAACTACAAGCATATTTATGCAAAACAGTAGCTAGGGTGAGTCTCTTCTGGATGAATGAAAAATATGAGGGTGATGGAGCGGTTTTGGGGTTGGAATCTACATGAGGGGAGAAATGCACAAATATGGAACTAATTACTGTCTAAAATATCTGAAACCGATCTGTGAGCTCTGGGAACTACAAATCATGCATACTACAAGTATTTTTGAGTTAAAAGAACAATGAAAGTGACATGAAAACTTCTGAAACTTCATTCGAAGCTCCGGGCACTTATCCTAAATGAAATGGAAGCACTCAGGCTTCGGTCATGGATCGGCGATGATAGGGGTGTATAGAAATAGTTTTCCAATCATTATATTGGTTTTTGGTAGCATTTTAGAGGTGCATGGTTGCTGATTGATGGCTATATCAGCCTGTTTGTCTTCAAACACGTGTATACATTCGTTTGTGCTCAATTGAGATCCAGGTTGCTTGGCCAGTTGAATCTAAAATTATAAACAAAAATGTTCTAAGGCTGAAAGCCTTGAATTGAGCTAGGTGTTGTTTTTGTAGTTATTTTCCTTTCCTATTCTCTGCTAGGCGGCTCTGCTGATCCATCAGAGTGATTACATAATCTGATGCTCGCAAGATAAATAATGATAACAATCATGAGGGTCTCAATGTCTACTTTGGGGTCTGTGACTGCATCATACAGGCCGAAGTTGATTATGAGTTCCTCAGTGAAACTATCATAGTTGTTGAACCACTCAGGTTTGAATGAGGAATCATCAGTAAGGTACAGCTTGAAATAATCAAGAGCCATGCCTTTGAGGAAGGACAGGGTGTAGTTGACCTTGGCAGACTTGTCTGAGAATGCTTTCGGTCAGGCACAGAAGTTCAGTTTGCACTGAAGGAGGAAGCCTTGTAGCTTCCTTGGGTCCAAGCCATCAAACATATTGAGTTCCCAAATTTTCACTTTCAAGGATTTGGTTTTTTGGGGACCCATGAGGTCCGTGATCTTGGAGAGAGCCTTGGTGAGGGATTCTCCAACATTAGTGTCATTATCTAATGGTGGGTCATGGTCGGGGTTGGGGTCAGGGTTTGGGTCAGGGTTTGGATCATCATCAAGCAGTTTGCGATATGGTTTGGGGTCATCAGGGACTTCCTTGATGTGTCCCTCAGGAACTGAATGATCGCAAAAGGGCATGTTTCAGTGTCAAAACAAAGGAGTTGGGGTGGTTGGTGAGTTCTGATATACTGTTAAGAACTGGATCAGAATGGGGACAGAAATGGGGTTGGGACTCAAGATAGAGTTGACTGAGGTTTGGGGTCAGGTTGCCAAGGAGGGCTGAGGCTTGGCAAACAAGTTGAATGGGACTTGGCTTCAGCTTATGTGCTGTGCCAGCTCAGAGTCCTGTCCCATATTTCAGATGAGGCCTGAGGTCACATGAAGTCCAGGCATGACCTTTGAGCAAAGGGGATGAGGGATCATAAGGATTAAGAGATAGAAGTATATTGGGTATCTTAGTGAATATCAGAACTGACTTTCATGTATGTGAACTAGAAGCTTATATACAAGAGAGTTTGGGGATCAGGGACCAAGTGACCAAAGTCAGGGTCTTAAACTATGAAGGGAAAGATCAAACACAGGATATAAATAAATGAAACATGTTTGGAGGTGGTTGGGGCTTTGGGCCCGAATGGCTGAAGGTTCAGGAACCGGTCTTGGGACGAGTTCTGACAATTTGACTCCTGAGAGTCCCAATTTAAATACCCCCATCTAATTATGAATTCTCTCTTTGAGTCTCTTAATGCATCTTGATATAAGACAACAAAAGAAAAGAAAAAAAACCAAGAAAACCGAGGGTTGTGTTTAATGCAGCATTACATTTATGTCCACCATGGGTCATCTACCTGGCCTCTATACAATCCTCTGCAGTGGAGGGGGGTAGTAAGGAGGGCCAGCAGGCAAATTTCCTTCTCGCATTACAGCTCATCCTTACTCGCCCACAGTCCCCGCAACCTAGAAGATGATGAGAAAACATGTAAAAAAAATAATAACGATAATAAAATATCCGATGATGAATAGTCCAGTAGAAAAAAAAACCCCC
>QMFG01008710.1:0-11477 GCA_003314545.1 Ramaria sp. MG151 | reverse complement strand
TGACATAGGGCTTGCTTACCACTGCTGTAGCCCAGACAGGGAATACTTCCATCCCGTTCTGCGGACGTTACATTGACATTGGGCACAGCGCTCTCACAACTATACGCACTTGGTGAGCCGCAGTCAGCCTGTCAATTTTATCGATGGTGTGCTGTGGCACTCCTTTCTTGGACAATGTTTCCTGGTCATGGCCCCTAGGCTTAAGACTGAGAGGATGGACAGATACCTAAGTGAAATTCCCAATTAAAATACTAAAAAATACCTACTTGTTGAATCCTGCAGTCTGATTGATGAGGCGAAACTTTGCATTGTGAGGATAGAATGCTGTAAGGTAGACGAATGGGATGGAGTAGAGCGAGAGTGGGGTGTTCAGGCTCAAAGACATGGTGGGAAGCAGAAACAAAAGACTTGATAGTTACGTGAAGCTTTCCCATAATTATTGAACTACGTGGAACTCCAGGAAATAGAAGCCAAAAAGATGAAGTATTATGTCACGTGATGGGTCGTGTCAGCGTGGCGCAGCGGTGATGGGTCAGCAAGGTACGTGACACTGGGCAGTTGGGAAGGAACACTTGCCTTTCCGAAGTCCTCGTCTGTCACCTGCTTGGTTCTGTCTCTCCCTTCGCCGTTGCATACATTACCTCGAGAGCCCACCCGGACATCAGTTTGGACCTCAGAGGGCAAAGAGAGTGTCACACTTTGCCGTAGCGCCAGCCTTCGGCTGCCGGCGCAGCTAGTGAGCATTTCAAATTGTCAAATTGTAACTGATGATGGTGAGCCGGATGAGAAGCGGTGTTGGACCAAGTCCACGAAGTACTCTCCCGCCCGATTTCTCACCGGCCCCTCTCAACCGGGCGTGCGCATTGAGCCTCAGGCTTCCTACGACGGTCATCCCTTGACAATACGCCTTTCAAGTCCAGCCGATCCGGGACATCAAACTAAACCATGCAAGCTCTGGTATGCAAAGATATACATGGGTGATGTACATAAATGGTGGAGGCACCGTGTGAGACTATAGCATATGTCGACAGCAGATTCACAGCAAAGAGGAAAGCGTGGAAATAGAAACAAACTAGCTAACGATTTAGGTATCCAAGGGGAGTCGTGAATCGGGAAGATCATCATGAGTAGAAAGGACATAAACGGTCTTTAATCGCACAGATGCTGGGACGGTGAGGTGCTTCGGCCCAACATTCCTCTAAAAGGTCCCAAAGGGAATCCACGTGATTAATAGGGTACCTCAAAGGTAACCTTGGCCTCTGCGGTGGAGATTTGTTCAGAATGGTCATGATGACGTCGACTTCTCGAAGTGAACAGTACGGGACATCACCCGTCAATAACTAACACATTGGAAATGTAAAGATGCGCTTTCAAGTAAGAACGAACAAATTGTCGCGTACTTGGAATGCGGTACTTGCCAAAGCATAAACATCGGTTGCTGTTGTAACCTGGGCATTATTATCGAGAACTAACTCAGGGGCGCTCCAACGGACGGAGAAGGACACGGTGGATCGTGTGAACCCGGAGGGTCCGACGACTGCATCAAGTAGGCGGGAGAGACCAAAATCAATCAACTTAGCGTGACCAGTTTTGTCGACCATCACATTAGCCTGCAGCAAAATTATGAATAAGTGCGTATGCGCGAATAAATGCACTCACCCCTTTCAGATCGCCGTGAATAACGCCGTGATCGTGTAAATACTGGACACCCGATGTGACCTCCCAAATCTGCACGTAAAGGTTTATTAAAATAATGATTGACTTCGGAATCGACCTACCAACTTCATGGGATTGGCACTAGGGTGGTTTCGAAGATAGACATCTGCACTACCATTGGGATACCATGGCGAGACCATACCAGGTGTACCATCCGAGTGACAAACAATGCCATGAAAGAGGGCAACGCTTTCATGGTCGAGCAGCGACCAGATCCGAACCTCACGTTCTAAATGCTATGAAAAAACAAAAAAAGACAGTTCAACATCCAGCAAGTATATTGGATAAGATCGCAAACTTTTGCAAATGTAGGTTGGCTCGAATTGCCTCTGAAGTGCCGTAAAATTTTAACGGCAACCTGAGACAAGTGTCAATTTATCCGTCTGTTACATGGGATAAATTGTTACCAGTTCATGAGTGGGATTTTTGTCACTCATTAATATCCCTTGCCAGATGTCGGAATATCCGCCGTAAGCAACAGGATATTCGCCTATAATTTCTACAATGGGCCTAGGAATTTCTCCTTCGGATTCTTGGTGACTACTAGGGACTTCTAAGTGAAAGGTTTTCAAATTGGTGCAGGTAGTGTTTGCATCAGCCACGTGATGGAGGGCGAAATGTGCTGCGTGCCATGCCTGTGCATAGAGATTATTACTTGAATTTTGTTCCGTCACATCCTGCGATGTAGTTAGCGCGGGGAGAGAACAGCGCGAGCGCGATGGGCGCCTCACCGACAGAGACGCTAAAGACGCTAATGACATTCGGGCGCTGAGTTGTTTGGGCGCTACCAAACTGTCTGCTTTTCAACTTCAAGCGGAGACGCCAATAATCCAGGACCGCTGGGACCAGCTATGCCCCCAGCATACGGGACACCGAATACTTCGAAGCATCTCGGAACTCACAGAATTGCAAACTGCGAGTCCTTGAAGGTCCATAATAGCCAGACCTTGTCACTGTCGTTCGAAGTGGACCAGAAGAATGAGAAAATCAAAAGTCATTCTCTGTCCGAATTTGGTGGCAGGCTATTCCCACTGCAGGATATGAAGAAAGATAAAGGAAACACAACTTTATCTGGCGTCGTTCGACAAAAATCCTATCTATTACCAGACCATGAAGTGGGTTATCGGGGTCTGTCCTCTATTTAAAAACCTGTGCAGCAAGAGCCCATGGCACGGGGCGCTGCTTCACAGCCATTTGTTTGGCTGCATTCTCCAACGATTCTTTGCTTCCCAAGCTGAAGGCGTAGACAGTTCATCACCGGGTGTGATCAATCCCCGGAACCTCGTGTTACGAAATATTGCCAAGTAAGAAGCGCATCAGATTCATTACTCCGCGACGGGAATACACAACTAGCTATGCGTGTCGAACTTTCTGCCTTCCTGTCACCTTACTAAGAATATTGAGGCACCTGCTTCGTGTCGAGACAAGACAAGTTCAGCAAAGAGTAATATGCATAGATAAACGAACACGACCTGATTATGCTGTTGTGCTGCTAACCTGGCGATGGTCTGTATAACGAGAAACACTGGAAGGAGTCAGGAGCATCCCGGGGAGCTCATATTAACGAAGGGGAATGCTTCGATCGACATCGGTTGACTTCAACGCTGCGTTGCCTTCCTTGTGTCCCTCGAGCGTATAAATTGTCATCACCGTATTTGACAAGGCCCAAGTTCTCTCTGTCAAATATCTACGGTCAAATACGAATGGTAGCTAAGACCAAACAATATACTTGACATTACCGTTGCTCCTGTTTGCAGTACCTAAGGCACACACCATTTAAGGTAGAGGTCACCAGGAACGGACACCCCTTACATAAGTGTGAAGCTCATTTTCTTCAAAATTGCTACTAGATATTAGGAGAGGGATAAAATACAAATTTAGCTCCTAGAATATGTTTAGTATATTACTTGCTAAGACTTGTTGCAGAGACTTTAGAAAAAAAAAAAAAAAAAAAAAAACACAAAACTGAGTGACTAGTAGCAATTTTAAGGTCAAAATATTAAATAATAGTAATAATAATTTTTTGTAATTCCCACATGAATCATAGCACTAGTGTGGACGAACAAATTGTCTGTGGTCTCTAGAGGAGGCATGTGCTCTCCAGCTTCCACATTCTTTTTAAAGAAAATCCTCACATCAACCATCAAAGCATACTTGGGGCACATCAAGTCCCTCCACATCAACTCTGACCTACCATATGATGCCATTGAGTCCCCAATGTTGCAACACATTATCAGAGGCATCAAGCACTGCCTTGTGGACTGGGACTGAAAACCAACCACCCCTATCACCCTCAGCATTCTCCAGCATCTTGCCAGTGTCTCTACCCCATACACTTCACTCCAGCATGCAAACATGGATGCAGCCATCAAACTTGCATTTGCAAGTTTCCTGCAATCTGGGGAGTTCACCATCAAAGGAGATAATTGTTGGAAAGGTGTGAGCAGCATTGTTTGCAGCATAATGTTAGTTACAGTTGCTTAGTAATAGTTATCTGTTTACAACAAGCCATATCACTTGCTCAAGCTAAACAGCCTTCTGGCACATGGTCCCTGTTCAGCACCACCCAGAATATCAACAATAAACATAAAGGGTTTGACTCCTCTACTCACACACAGAGAAATATCCTTCTTCCCCTCTGTTAAACACCCTAATGTGAAATATAGAGAAAATATTTTTATAGTTATTTATATTTATTTTCAAATGTTTTTGTGTTTGGGAATCTTGTCTGTTAAACTTGTTCGAGCAAGTGCTTGATTTGATATCTAAGCAACTGTGTAGTGATGCAGGGAGGCGCTTATGCGGGTTCAATTGATCACCATTTAGAGCTCATGTATTGCAATGTGAGCTTGGTAGATAGAGATAAAACAGTAACTCAACAATTTTGAGATAATGCTTGAGCACAGTAAATATCTTGAATTGAAAGCAAATGGCCGGTGATGATTGGCAATCAAAGAGATATTAGTAGAGATATCAAGCAAAGTAACAGATATTGAGAGCAGGTCTGTGGAGTTTTACTGCCTTAGATTTTAATGAGAACTACAAGCATATTTAAGTGAAACTGTAGCTAAGAAATCTGTCTTGTGGATGAAAAATAAAATGGGGGTGTGGAATGATTCTGGAGTGAGTATCTGTATGTGGTGATCATCAGCCTAGAACCAGACTAATTACTTCTAATATTTGTGAAACTGATGCACATGTCTTCAGAACTACAAATGAATGAATCAACATATTTTTGTGAGTCAAAAGAACAAGAAAATAGAAGGAGAAAATTGTGAAATGCCTCATGCATGTATGCACACTTCTGTCGGAATCCATCCCAAGCCTGATCCCCAAGCCTTCAGACCTTTGGGCCCAAAGCCCCGACCATCCTCAAACATGTTTCACCTATTTGTATCTTGTAGTTGATCTTTCTCCCCATAGTTTATGACCCTGACTTTGGTCACTCAGTCCCCAAACCCCAAACCCCTTTGTATATAAGCTACTAGTTCATGTACATGGAAGTCAGTTCTGACATCAACTAAGATACACCTAATATACTTCTCCTCTCTAATCTCTATGCTCCCTCTGCTAAAGGTCACACCCAAACCTTGGGTGACCTTGGGCCTTGTCCAAAATACCAGGACAGGACTCTGAGCTGGCACAGCATATAAGATGAAGCCAAGTCCCACCTGACTCAACCACCGAGCCTCAGCCCTCCTCAGCACCCAACTCCAAACCTCAGTTGACTCTAACCTGAGTCCCAGCCTTACTTCTGCCTCCATTCTGATCTAGTTCTTAACAGCTTCTCCAAAATGAAATTGAGGCTTCAGAGCTTCCATTGTGGATCAGTGTCCCTATATGTAGATAGGAATTGGAATCAATTGTTTGTTTCCTGTTATATCTTCAGTGTCATTTCAAGTCTATATGCTCACCAATTGCTAGTTGTGTGAATGTGAATGTGTGTGGATGCATATATGCAGTTGTTCGCCTTCATTCAGGTTCATAGCTGTTTGCTCCATTCAATCTAAAAATATTCAAATAGAAAAGTCTAAGGCTTTTGGCCTTGAGTTGTGTTTGAAATAAGAATTGTAAGTGTTTTTGTTTTCTTTTCTTTTCCTTGAGGCGATCTCCTGATGCTATCCTGTAATTACATAAGCATGTCATAGAATAAATAATGACACACCCCTCTAGCATGAGTATTACATTCCTAGCATCCAAGACTGACCCATTTCGTAAAGGAGTCACCACCTATGTTGCTATGGTTGAAAACACCACCTGTGCCATCAAAGCCCTGCAATTCATGTTCAAGGCAGACCCCTGTACCCCAAGCTCCCTGTTGTTCTGCAACAATGATGACACCTCCCTTCAATACTCAGCCTTCACTGACACCCTCTGCAGTCTACTCACACTGGCAGGCTTTGATACCTCCCTGTTCTCAGGTCACTCTTTTCAATGTGGAGCTACCACTGCCACTGCTGAGGCCAGTTTCACAGAGTATGAGATCCAGATGCTAGGAAGATGGTGCAGTGATGCCTACAAGCTCTATATACAGTCCTCCCACTCATGCATCCTTTAATAAGAAAAGTGGAAGAAATATATTTATGTATTTTTGGTAATTTGATTTGATTTGTTTGAGGGTTTGTAACTTGTATGTTTGATGCACTCGAGAAGGCACTAATTTTGTTATCTAAGCAAGTTTGAATAGTGATGTGGGGGAAGTGCTGGTGCAGGGCTAATCTGTCAATGTGTAATGTTCATGTACAGCTGCATGAACAATTTTGATAGAGATAACAGCAGAACTTAACAAAATTGAGATAGCTTTTGAGCACAATAGATTCCTTGAGTTGAGAGCAAATGGACAGGGGTGATTTGATTTGCTATCAAAGAGATGATTGTAGAGAGTTCAAGCAAACAGAGAGAAAATAAGAGCAGGTCTGTGGAGTTTACTGCCTTTTTTTTATTCACAAGAAATACAAGCCTATATGAGAGAATGTGTGCTAGGAAGTATCCCTTGAGGGTGAGAGAGAAATTGGGGAATTGGAACAAGTCTGGGATGCCATACTGCATGAGGTGATCATTTAGCTATAACAGGACTAATTACTTTTAATGACTTTGAAACCAATGCTCAGTCTTTCAGAACTACAAATGAAACATTCAACATAATATTTCTGTGTAGAAAGAACAAGAAAAAAGAGGAAGAAAATTTCTGAAACTCCATGCACACATGTGGGCACTTCTCAGAAATGAATTCAAAGCTTCTGAAGCTTCGGTTGCAGATTGGTGCCAATACAGTTCAATAGGAATTGATTTGTTATTACCTATTGTGTTTTTGTTGACATCTCAAGTCCATGAGCATGGCAATCAGTAGTGTAATGAGTGCAAACATGCAAGGGGTATGTATGCAGTTGTTCATGTGTCTTTGGGTTTGTTGTGGTTCCTCTGGTTGAATCTATAAATACACAGAAAGTACTTCTAAGGCATTTAGCCTTGAATCAAGTCCATGATAACTTCTAAATGTTGTTGTATTTTTCTTTTGCCTTATCTAAGTTTATCCCCTTGATGCAAACACATAATTATGTAAGCAATTATTTGAATAGAAAATAACATCCTTAACCTCTCCATGTGTCTTCACTGGGCCATACCCACTGCTCAACCTCCTGGGCATCCCACCCTTCACTTCACATTTCCAATGGCTTGAGCACAGCCCAGGTTCAGTCCCACTGTGCAAGAGAGTGGTGGCAATGCCAATAGATTCCTTGCTTGTCCATATCATGCACAACCAAGAGAGATAGTGCAGACAAACAAATTGTCCATGGTCTCTAGAGGAGGCACATGATCTCCAGCTTCCACATTCTTTTATGTCCCTTCATCTCATCCACTCAGTCCACAATAGACTTAGTATATATAGGCCCCCTAGTTCAGTTCAGTTCTTTACCTCACAGTTCTCACTGGTGCACTCAATAGGTACATAGTTCATATATTCACATTGCAGTTTCTCATAGATGCACTCAATAGCATACACTTCAAGCTGCTTTGTTCTTTTTTGCACCCACCCTTCCCACTTCCCCAAATTGTTCTTTTCATCTTCATGTATCTTCACTTCCACCAGCTTGAGCATGGCCCAGGTTCGGTCTGGCCACATAAGAGAGTGGTGGTGACAGCAATAGATTTCTTGCTTGCGCATATCACACATGACTGTTAAATGGTGGGTTGTCACTGATGTTAAATGACTGCCCAGGAACAATGAAGATATTTCTGGGACATGTCACTTAGCATGGAATGGGGTTCCGGAAGTTTCCAATGGACTTCCAGCCAGGTCAGAGGGGCTTGGCTTCAACTTGTGTGTTGTGCCAACTCAGTGTTCTGTCCTTGTATTTCAGAAAACTGAATGTCCGGAACATACAGGTGAGCCATAGCTTGTCGTGGGTCGTAGCATAGAGAACAAGAGTAGAGAACAAGATATATTATGTTGATATGAGAACTGAGGAATATACAAGAGGGTCATGGGTCTATATACTAAGAGTCTTGGGAATCAGGCCGGGGGAAAATCAATATCAGTGAAACACATTTCATGACTATCAAAAAGATTTCTAAACCATAGAACAAAAGGGTTAAAATAGGATGACAAGGGAAGCAGGAATAAAGGGTAACAAGGTTTTCCAGGTGAGACTGGAGATCCAGAGATTGAAGTGGTCTGGAGATCGGCATAAGAGATCAGGTGATGTGTTCACCTTAAGTTTGATTCCTAAAGCCTGCATGCAATGGTCCTTTCCTTAGACAGTGTCTAGTGCAGTCATTCGAGGGACACAGCTGTTGTCTATATTGTGAATCTGTAAGTAGGATTATTTGTTTGTCTTCCTGTCAGAACCCACGCCACCGAACTGAACCTCCGGCACCTCAGGCCCGAACCCCCGTTCACCTCGAACCTGTTTCATATCCATCCTATTTGTTTGATCTCTCTTTGCATAGCTTACGACCCTGACCTCAGTCATCCAGTCTCCAATCCCCAAACCCCTCCATATATAAACTACTCGTTCATGTACATGAAAGCCAGTTCTGATATCAACTAAGATACCCAAATATATTCTATCTCTAATCTTTACGCTCCTTTGTCCCTCTCGCTAAGGTCACGCCTGAACTTTGGGTGACTTCGGGCCTCGTCCGAGATACAGGACAGGACTCTGAGCTGGCATGGCACATAAGCTGAAGCCAAGTCCCACTCGACCCATTCGCTGAGCCTCAGCCCTCCTCGGCAACCCGACCCCAAACCTCGGTCGACTCTATCTTGAGTCCCAAACTTAACTCTGCCTCTACTCCAATTCAGTTCTTAACACTTCCTTCCCACAGGATTGGATTAGTTATGGGATATTGCAACAGAAGTGGTCATCAGATGACTATAACTGTGTCAGTATCCAAACCTAATTCTCTTCTTTGTACAAGAAGATGTCAAATGATTCCTTGACTTCTTCACTGCCTTGTATTTGAAGAAGGGGCTTTGTGATTGGAATACCACGTTTGATAATAGTTTTCTGGTGGCTATTACAATTTTAGTATCCTGTTACAATACCAATACTTTATGCTGGCAGTAGGTGATGTCAATAAATGTGACAAGTCTTGTGACTGTAATGTGTGATGTGTGACATAGTCTAGAACATTCTAGACTATTCTTGAACTTGCTTGCTTGACTTTAACTTGGACCAGACTTGAGCATAAAACTTGACTTGTTGAACTTGAATTGTTATTTTACAGAGAGAGGCAGAGGCCTTTATATACATGTCTACAGCAACGATGCAAGGACAATGCAAAACAATGCAATAGAGGTGCTTGGTAAGAATAGGGGTAGTGCATGATAAAGCACGAGAACAAAAAGTACAAGAAAGGAATCAAGAAAGGAGTATCTGTCAAAGTAGATAAGTGAGAATGTGTCAGGATAAGGGAAAGAAGTGTGGAGTGGGAATATTAGTACAAAAATAGAATGTCAGTTAGTAATGATGAGAAAAAGTTATCAAACATAGAACAAGGCAAAGGTCAGGTGAAAAAGATAATGTGTCAGATAAAAGAATAAAAGAAATGTCCACCAACAATATTCCTCAACTTGTCCAATGTTTCCTAAGTGAATTGGATATAGAATTCCAATTCCCTGTAAGGGAGAAGAGGTCTCTTATATTAGACCCCCCCACATAATCCACTGCTTGTTCTCACAGCCCATATCCTGTTCCCACAAATACACTTTATATAAGCTATTCCCACAGCATCATTACAAGTTGTTTACTTTTCAATGTCCAACTCTAATGACCATATCCTAGTATACAAATTTAATAACCTTCTGGGAAATCAAGTGTATCCCTGGGGTCTTGTGACCTGAATGTGGATGCTAGGTCTAGGAATGGTTAGCATAAATAAATAGTGTTTTCAATTTGTGGGTGCATAGCAAAATGTCAATCTCTCCACTCTGGATACTCATGTATCCTGTTGCTTAGTAATCCAATTTTTCACCCAATTCCAATTTTTCTCTTAATCATCAGTGGATTATATAGGTTGTATATCATTTTACCAAGGTAACTTGTTATTTTTTGTTATTGGTTCCTGGTTAAAGCAAGAGAGCTTTCTTAAGCTAAACCCTAACCCTAATTACTTGGTGCCATAGGCTATGTGAAATAATGAAACTTGTTTTCCTATGGCTGTTATTCAGTTTAGAAATAAATAATGAATAACTATGATTTTACCATGTGCTGTTATCAGTGCATAGCACATGGGATCAATAAAACTAAGAAGACATTCCTCTCTAGTTTTCCATATAGCCAAGTCTAGTGGCTAGGTGTGTTAGTTTACAAAGTGAATGCTTAAGCATGTAAATATCAAAATGCATCAACTGCTTCTTGTCGTCTGTAAGCTTATCTTGTACACATGCATACAGATCTGTATATGCATCTGCACAATCTGTGGAAGTGTTGTCTTTTTCAATTAATCCAAGCCATAGCATCTGTTTGTAAGACCCTCTGCTAATGCTGTGGATGATGTGACCAATTTCATGCATTGTGGCCTGAGGTATAAGGAAATGATAGATGACAACATATTGATTGATTGATATGATTATATAATGATTGATAAAAGATGGCAGTGTCAATGTAGAGGTGATGTGAGATGATGGCTAAGGTTGAAGAAAATGGCACTGGCAGAGTTGGATTGAAAATAGATGTGGCTTGTCTGCTAGCTTATCACTGGAGATCCGGAAATTGGCTGAATATGTGACTGTGACAATGACTGAGAGAGATTTCATTTTCCTTGAAGAAAATTTTGAAGGTCATGTGGTTGATAGCGAGGTCACATGACCTCAACTATCAACCATATAAATGGTCTTTTGTATGCTTTTCTAGGCCTCAAGATTGTGCCTCCTCACTGGAAGCTCAGTCCTAAGAAAGCTAGTTTTATGTAACTATAATGCAGAATTATATTTTTGCTGTAGCATATTAAAAAAATCTTTTTAAAAACTAATTTTTGGGCAAATTCTAGCACTTATCATTTTTTTGTGAAGGAATTTTGTGCTCACATGACATAAGTGTCAGAATTCAAATAATAGCAACAAATGTTGTGGATAGATGTTGGATTAGTAAAAGTGTTCGGAAACATCCCTAATAGTAATAGAGTGGTTTTGGAAAACAAATGGAAATCCTACAGTAAAAGTGAATGACTTTCGGAACATCTGCGAATGAAGTGCATAGTTCCGAAGAGACAGAGATTCCGAAAGGATTCTATCTCGTGAATCGAATGAACTTTGC
>QMFG01008661.1:0-17884 GCA_003314545.1 Ramaria sp. MG151 | reverse complement strand
TTCAATAGCCCGCCTTGCGTGCTCAGGTCAAGGTCGAGTATGCATTAGATAAGCGGTTCGTTCGGCCGAAGCAACTCGACGATTTGCAGACAGAGCAAGACACCGTTCGCAATTTTTTAGTCTCACTGACGACGATCGTTTCGGCACCCCCGATCGCTGTCATTGACCCCCAGAAGGATTCGGAAGGAGAGGATGAGTTGGAAGAGGTTCCGGGAAGGGAGAAGTCCACCACCGTCGAGATTGAAGCGGTGATTGTTAAGGGTGGTGGACCCAAGGTAAGTGAATATCCTTTTCTCCTTCGAGTCGCTGCCTAACAACTTCGGACCTAGGGAAAAGGCATCGCTGGTGCTCCTCGCCCAGTGCCGAAGCCCAAGCCCTTGTTCATCGATGACGAGGGCGACAACGAGCTCTTTCCGAACGCGCATGAGTTGCTGGCCGCAACCCCCGAAGATACAGGGAGCCGATCGAAGTCTCCCGACAAGAAGATCGTAATGGGGAAGGCGGGACCCTCTCGAGGAACGAAGGTGAAGGCACAGGATGGGATACCAGAGATATTGGATGGGAAGTTTGGATATCCCTCAAACTCTTGGAGACTCGCCGAAAAGATTACGGTTAATGTGAGTACCTCCTTCTCTTCATCTGTTTGCTTTTAATCTGACAAGAGTTCTCTTTGGCAGGGAGAGGTCGCATTGGCTCCGAAGCAGTGCAACCGCTGTTCCGGGTATGGATATCTCTGTAGTGGCCTCGTCGATCTCCCGTGCGGACGCTGTCTTCGCGACAAACAGAAGTGTACTGTGGTGGAGGGTAAGTGTTTTCGGTTCATTGGCAGTGGGAAGTGCACCAATATCTGATCGACAGTGTTTATTTCCAAATTGCTTGTAGATCTTCCGAAGCAGTCAGCAGCAAAGGCTGCTGTGAAGAGGTCTACACCCGCGACCGTAAAACGCAAGGCCGCGCCATCGGAGGCGTCGGGTTCCAGAACTCGGAAGAAGCTTCGGAGGTCGTCGTCATTGGAGGAGCTAGTTTCGAAGGGTAATGCAATTCTTCGGGAGATGCAGCGTATCATGATTTCCCATCAGCAAGCGATGGTAGAGATGGCGAGTTGGCAAGAGGAGGTAGTAAAGAGGTTGAAGGGTTCGGAATAGTAGAATAAAGTAAATATTATAAGAGGTATTGATGTTTGTGATTTCTTGTGTTAAGAGAGATGATAAAATAAAGTCACAAAAAAAGATAATAAAATGAATGGAACGTAGTAATGGATGTGTATATAGAGAGACTTAGCGATTATGAGGAATGGATTGTTCGGAAGAGAAGTGTAAGAGGTTTCGATTGTTCAGGAGATGTGATGTTGTTGTGTGAAAGCATCATCCCCCTTCTCCGTGTAGGCGTCGCCTCGACGGCTGAGTTGAAAGGATTACGGTAGTTGCATTGTATGGGATGGAAGATCGACTCTTGATTGAATTGAAGATAATGTTTCCGAAGGTGTGTAAGGACCTTCCGAACGTCTTTCTGATGGAAAATAAGAACACCATCAAGATAAAGAATAATAGAATTATCTGTCGTCTCTTGGGAGATATTGTTCGGAGGTGTTGGGGGGCGACAGGGAGGTGGTAAATGATGCAGCAAGGTGTTGAGTGTCTGGGGCTTCGGAAGCTCCGAAGAGGTTTGTTTTGGCGGATCAAGATTTTGAGGGGGTAGATAATACAGAAGAAAATTGTTGGGGTTTCGGAAATGGAGGAAAAGATTCGGAGGATAGTTCTGCAACTGAAATGATAGGAAGTGGATTTTCGAAAGTACAAAATGGTGTGTCCATTGGTGCTTTCGGAATATCTATCTCTTTGGAATCATGCACTTCTTCGCAAACATTCCGAAAGCCCTTCGCTTTTACTGTAGGATTACCCTTCATTTTCGAACACCATCTTCTTTATGTGAAAACATTTTCTAATGTTATTGCTAACAATACATTTATCCATAACACTTCTCTTGAATAATTGGATTCTGACAATAGTCAGGGTGCTTCTTTTCCAGAAAAGATTGTGATTGGACCTGGTTATTGATTGTTTCACTAAACACTCAATGGAACAATTCCTGAAGTGGATTGAGTGACCGGATCAAATGTGTGCAAGAGATTGGGGCGAGGGTATTTCGTGTTTCTGAAGGGAATCTTCAGAGATGTTCGGAAAGACGTATTTTGGTACTTCAGCAGTGGAATGTTGTGAAACACAATTGTGACAGGAAGCTTTCTCCAGCTCTGCAATTGAATCATAGTCCCTCTGTTCTGCTATCAAATGGTTTCCAACAATGTCCTCCCAGTGGCCTGTGATCTGAGGCATATCCTAGAACTGATCCCAAGACCTTTCTGCCTGAAGGAAGATCTTGTTGATGAGAAAGAGTCTAAAGTCATACATCTGGTCCTCTGTGACCTGCTGGATACTGTCATGATCATAATACATATGGGCATCCTGTCTATATCACTGTCCTTCTGAGCCAAATCTTCTGAAGACATCTTCCAAATTCCAAACCACCATCACATTGATTGCATCATTTGCACCCAACAACCTTCTCACCCATCAGTTTCCCTGAATCACACCATTGATGTTTAGTGAAACAATCACTAGTCAGGATCACAATCCTTTTTTAGAAAGAACCACCCTGACTATCCCCATTACTATCCCCATCTTTCTCAAATAAACCCATTCATTGAGTCCACTCTATCTACTCAAAGCTTGCAATGACATGCCATATCATTAGACTCCATGATATAAATGTTCCAGACTCTCAGGGATATTATCTAAAGGTTTTGCACAAGGAGATCCCTACCTGAAGAGCCACATGTTTCAGAAACATGTTTCAGGAGTTAGTGTTGGTTTGTTAATCTTTTTTCTCATTCACCATTTTCCTACCTCCCTTGTTCTTTGATTCATATGGCCTTTAATTAACATACATGTATCTTAACTACTTTCTGACCCTCACGGACTCTTTCCCATTCACTCTCTCTTCTGAACTGTTCAGTATATAGGTAGAGCATTCACATGTATATGTCAGAATTCAATTATCAATGATAAGAATTGTAGATGGATGTAGGGTTAGTAGTATCAATCAATAGTAATAGAATGATATTCAAAAGTAAATAGAAGTCCTACAGTAAAAGCAAATGGCTTTTGGAATGTCTGCAAACAGATGTATAGTTCTGAAGAGATAGATATTCTGAAGGGATTCTATCTCATGGATTGAATGAACTTTGCAGTCCATGTCAATCACAGCCAATGATTTCACATTCTTCTGAAGTGTGTTTAAACTGATATAAACAAAGTTAGAGTACTCACTCAAAGTTGTGGTTGTTAAGAAGTTGTTGTTCAAGGTAGTTCATGATGAGTTGGCAAGTTTGAGTAGAGCAAACAAGTAGATGTACAATAATTGAACTAGAGAATATACATCCGAATGTGCTACCTATATACTGAATGGTTTGGAAGAGATAGCAAATGGGGAAGAGTCTATGAGGATTGGAAAGTGGATAAGATACAAGTATACTACTTAAAGGCCATCAAAAACAAAGCACAAGGGAGGTAGCAAAATTGTGAATGAGAGAAAAAATTAATAGACCAACAATAACACCTGAAACATGTTGGATCTCAGAGATGTAGTGGGTGTGTTGACTGAAAATGGGTTGTTCCCTGACACTGGAGGGAAAAGGTTGTGATATGGTAAGGTGGCAGTGAGAACTTAAGAGTTTTGGGGGACATGGCCAGAAGTAGTCCTAAGTAAGTTGGGAGGAGAGGAAGACCAAATGTCCAGTGGGCAAGGACAAGGGGTGGAGACAGAGGTGAGAGAGACCCATTCATCCTGCCTTTTTCCTATACTGTCTTGGTTTTTTCAGTACAGGTTGATCACCCATGATCAGTGCTCCTGCAGTTCTTACATTTGTGCTAGTGCCCATGTGTACAGGGCGAAGCACACTTCCCAGTTTGGAAAGCAAAACATGTCTGCTTAGTGTTAGATGCAGCAGTAGGCTGTGTAGTTGGTTTATTGGATGGGGATTTTGGGTCCCATGGAGGTGCAGGGAGGCAAGTTTACTGTCCATGATGCGCCAGCCTGAATATCACCTTCACGCATTTCAGCCAGATGACAATTGTGAAACATGAAGTGATACCGCAGAACGACAGACCATTTATAGCATGCATAGATCTGGTATAGTATGTGGAGGTATTCTGAGCAGCCTAGAAATACTTGCTGGGTAGCTGGAATGTTCCCTGAAGCAATGATAAAATATTGCAGTATCTCAAAGTAAATTATGAGAGGGTTGTATAGGCTGTAAAATGAGGGGTAGTCTTTGGGGAATGCATCTTGTTCTCGTTGTATGAACTCCCCTTCTTTAGAGATTTCAAAAGTTTTGGGCTTAGGGTGTTCTTTAACGGTGGCGTCTAACTCGTACAAAAGACCAGGGCCGAAATCATGCTTCGCGGTCGCAAGCTGCAGTGCAGACTCGACATGAGGGAAGGAGTGGTTGATAGACATACTGAGACAGGGTTTAGTGAAATAGGAGGTACGAATGGCGCTGTTTGGGGAGACTGGAGCGCCGGGGGCGGGGATGCAGCGCGATATGGGAAGGAAGGAGGAGCAGTTTGTGGAGGCAGCGATGTCATCGTGGATTGCAATTGGTCTTTCTGTGCCGGCTGCATAAGGGAGAGCAGCTGCGATAGAGAAGTCTCTGAAGGAAGTGAGTTGCTGATCAGTCATACCAGTCTCTTGGAAAGGGGGGGAAGGAGTTGAGGTAGAAGGAGCGTCCAATTGCAGGGAGGTCATCACCATAGCATCAGGGGGAGGCCTAGCAGGCAGGTTGTTTATCGCAAGAGTGAGTAGCAGGAGCATCAGTACCAGCTGGTGCCATTGCGGGCAAGCAGTTTGATAGGATGGGATGGCTTGACAAAAACACTGTGCTGCAGCTTTGTCCACACCACCTTAATGGGAGCGGCATAAGAGTTGCCGATTAAAACCCAGACACAAAAACCGTTGTGATGCGTGACTCCTTGTGACCAGTGACTCGTCGATATATGCGGCCAGGGAATTCTTGACTAGAATCTGGGAAAGTTTGAGCTCACTCAGTGTGTCAAGCCGAACAAGTTTTAACAAAATCCGTCAGCTAGCCCTTGGACTTACTCCTGACATCTGGAGACATGTCAAGCTCTCACAGGACATGCCATCTGTGGGAAAGCCGATCGTCTGGTATCCCAATTTAGATTAAGGACACGGTCACGGCTCGGCTGTTTGACTGCTGACTGGACAGGACTCAAAGTTGCGTGGGACGGATTTTGCGTAAGTCTACTTGGGCACGTCTTTTCCTTGAGTATTCCAGCTCAATGGCAATCATCAAGGAGGTCCAAGATCCAAATGATTCTCACCTCCAGGCAGTTCAGGTCGAGAAGATACCTTTAAACAATTTCGCTGATGCTAAAGACAGCAATGTGGACGTGGGAGACCAGCAGCAAGGCAGCAACGCTGAAACCGACTACCCTGACGGCGGTCTCAGAGCATGGCTAATTGTAGTTGCGGCTCTTTGTATCACGATATCTACGTTCGGCGTTGTCAATAGCTATGTGCGAGCTTTACCTGCTTTTGTTTGCTGAATGAATTTACTGACGCCTTGCGATGTGACTAGGGGGTATGTTACGCAGCTTCCTTCCTATGTAACTCTTCATAGTTGTACAGGTTTTCCAGGCCTATTACTCTCAGACACTACTTCCAGATTCCTCTGTATCAGCTCTGTGAGTATTCAGATTTATGATACTGTTCTGTACACTCATCCTTGATTTTTAGCTCTTGGATTGGATCTATACAGGCATCACCATGTTAAACTTTCCGTTACATGTCTACTAATTTATTCTCAGTATGCTTTGACCTTCTTTCCGGTGAGGGTTCAGCTTGTGTTCCGTGAGCGCAGCTCATTATATATGGTGGCTACCCTAGAGTTTATTTATGGGACGACTGTTCGATCTTGGCCATTTTCGGCTCCCGATGTTCATTTTTAGTATCTCTCTAGTAGCTTGCACTTTCCTCATCGCAGAATGCACACAATATTGGCATTTTCTCCTTTGTCAAGGGGGAGCTCTTGGGGCGAGTAGATCATTCTTCCCACGCTGCTCCAATTTGACAGTCAAATTTGTAGCTGTCCACAGGAGTTCTTTTTGGTCCTACTCTCAGTTGTGTGGCGCATTGGTTCAAGAGACGTCGTTCTACTGCCTACGGTGTTGTAGCTTCAGGAAGCAGTATTGGAGGTGACGTTTTGATGCTGCTTCCTTGGCCATTGCTCACTTGCCAGTTAGGCACCATGTTTCCTATCATTATACGAAATCTAATACCACTTGTTGGGTGTGCTCTCTCTTGCAATGTTCACGCCTTTTCTTTGTTCATATTGGTGGTTACAGGTTTCGTTGGACGATGCGAATATTAGGTTTCATAGTACTCCTCTTAGTTGGTTTCGCTAATTTGGTTCGCAAATCATACACTTGCTGGATGCCGTCTAAATTCACTTTTCTGCAGGTACTTCGACGACGACTATCTCCGGTCAATATCTCAGGTGGACTTTTCAACCCCAAGGCTTTCAAGCACCTGCCATTTACGATATACGTCATCTCTGCATTCTTTTGTTTCCTTGGCCGTATGTACCCCCCAAAGTCTCTGTTTGACATGCCCCTAATACTTCTATAGTATACACGGGTGGGCGTTGATTTCCCTTATTATTTCCCACCTTTTGATAACCGGCAATCGCTTTGCTCTAACGCAGTCTTGACCTACATGCGAGTACTGCTTCCTTAAGCATTTGGACATGCTAACAGGGTTCATATCATTTACTTGCAGTGATTCAAGCGCAGTGTCGTATGGTATCTCTCCTTCGATATCTTTCTATCTCGTCGCAATTTCAAACGCCTCGTCGTCAATAGGTAAGTGATCATGATGAAGTGCAGACATACCACTAAGAGTGATATGCTAGGACGCATCGCGTGCGGCCTGCTCTCGGATCATACCGGCCCGTTGAATAGTATGATACCAATGACTGCAGCAGCAGGAATTCTCACGATGGCTTGGCCATATGCAAAAACCACGAATTCCCTTATTATTATTGCTGTCCTTTACGGAATCGCATCAGGAGCTTTTGGTGCGTACACTTTTTGTTGCCTCAAAGCTGGTGGACCTGTACCAATGAAATTTAATACAGCGGGCCTTTTGTGCCTCCCTGTAACAGCTATGGGAGATATAGATGACATAGGTCGACGGCAGGGTATGCTTTTTAGCCTGTTGGCCTTGGGCGCTATTCTGGGACCTCCAATATCCGGCATCATCAATACAGCGACGCATGGGTACATTGCTGCGGGTTTCTATGCAGGTACGCTAGATGACTCGCCGGAGGTTTTATTGACTGCTCATGACCTTCCAGGTAGTGCAGTGCTGGTTAGTGTGGTCTTCATGATTGCATGTCGGACGATGATTACAGGCCATCTTATTTGGGGAAGAATATAGAATACACCATCTTGATATCTTAGGTGTCACCCAATGAATAGAGGGTGAGGCGACCGAGTCGACTGCAATGACCGGTAAAGCTGAGAGTCGAAGGCCTATAAAATTTCGGCACCAATGTCGGAGTTTCAATATTCAAAGCAAAATTTGCTTTCCACATCACCCAAATCTCTAGCCTCATCGTATCGATCAGCACTTAGCTGCCTACGACTGAACCTATCTCTAACGAAAAACTACGTACTATCCAAGTTTAGTCGACCCCAATAGTCGACTATTGGACATCTGACACTAAGAATCCTATGTCAGCGTGAGTAGGGTGACCGTGACTTTTTTTCCATTTGCTAATGGAGCTCGTCGTAACAGGGAAGAGACTCTCCAAGATGTCGCGGAAGGCGAGATTGAGTCTAACTGGGACCAGGTAGTCGACAAGTGAGTCAAGTTGATATCTGTTCCCATTGCTCTCATGAACTTGACTTGATTAGCTTCGACAACATGGATCTCAAGCCTGAACTTCTTCGTGGCGTATACGCTTATGGTTTTGAACGCCCCTCTGCGATCCAGCAGCGTGCCATCGTCCCTGTTGTAAAAGGGCACGATGTGATCGCTCAGGCCCAGTCCGGTACGGGCAAAACGGCTACGTTCAGTATTTCTATTCTCCAAAAGCTTGACATGTCCATCAAGGGCTGTCAGGCCCTCATCCTTGCGCCTACCCGTGAACTTGCTCAGCAAATCCAAAAGGTGGTCGTAGCTCTAGGCGACTACATGAACATTGAATGCCACGCTTGTATTGGTGGTACTAACGTTCGAGAGGATATGGCCAAACTTCAGGAAGGTGTCCAAGTCGTCGTCGGTACTCCTGGTCGTGTTTACGACATGATCAATCGTCGCGCTCTTAGGACTGATAACATGAAAATTTTCTGCATGGATGAAGCGGACGAGATGCTTTCTCGTGGATTTAAAGACCAAATCTATGAGGTGTTCCAGCTTCTTCCTCAGGACACTCAGGTCGTGCTTCTCTCTGCCACCATGCCCGCGGACGTTCTTGAAGTCACCAAAAAGTTCATGCGCGATCCTGTCAGGATCCTTGTCAAGCGAGATGAGCTGACTCTTGAAGGTATTAAACAATTTTTCATCGCCGTCGAGAAGGAGGAATGGAAGCTGGACACTCTGTCCGATCTCTACGAAACTGTTACTATTACCCAGGCCGTCATATTCTGCAACACCAGGCGAAAGGTTGACTGGCTCACTGAGAAACTGCATGCAAGAGAGTTTACTGTCTCCGCAATGGTGGGTTCGGATCAGTATTATTTGCTAATTAACTCAATGGATTGGTTGTAGCATGGCGACATGGACCAGAAGCAACGTGAAGTGCTAATGAAGGAGTTCCGGTCGGGCTCGTCTCGCGTTCTTATCACGACCGATCTTCTTGCTCGTGGCATTGATGTGCAGCAAGTGTCACTGGTCATAAATTACGATTTGCCCACCAACAGGGAAAATTACATCCACAGAATTGGTAAGACCCTGCTTGTGCCGTTGTTGGATTAATGTTGCTGACAGTGTTTCAAGGGCGAGGTGGTCGTTTCGGTCGTAAGGGAGTGGCGATCAATTTCGTCACGACAGATGATGTGAGGATGTTGCGAGAGATCGAACGTGAGTAGCTTCCTTATCCTAAAAAAAACTACACTAGCTGACTGCTTTGTAGAGTTCTACTCGACGCAGATAGACGAAATGCCTTTGAACGTAGCGGACCTCATCTGATTGATATTGTATCAACCCTGTTCTGTAGTGATGTCAATTCCATTTTACCCGCTGTTTTTAGTCCTGCTGCTGCGTTGTGTCCATACAGACCTATACTATACTTCTCTTTGGGTATCATAACGTTACATTAAGTTACTCGGCTTCATACATAGTTAGCTACTACAACAGTTCGCTTTGCTCTTGACCTGCTCTAAAGTAAGTGAGTTGTCTGGTTGCGGCGCAGCCTTTACGCCATGCGACTGTGTCATAAGATTAGCACCTGAGAGGAAAACAAGCCTTTCGTACCTTTCCGTTATCGAATACACCTCTCTTGATTTTCAACACGACGTCTCGAGCCGCCTGCTCAAAAGCTTCGCTGACATTGTCACCCGACTTGGCACTCGTCTCGATAAAAAGAAGGCCCTCTTCTTTTGCCCATAATTCAGCAGTTTCCCACAATACCTCCCTCCGTTTCCGACGATGTGTCGAACTGATGGCATTGGCATCTGTTCCACCGTCAGACTCACAAAGATCGACTTTGTTGCCGACAAGAATACAAGTAAGATTGGGGTCGGCATGTTGTTGTACATCGGCCAGCCAGGTTCGGGCATTTGCGAAGCCTGCACGACGATGTGTGAAATCCAGAGTGCAAAGCGTCCCAATTACTCACTGGCTTGTGATGTCACGTCATATACCACCAGAGCACCCTGAAAGTTTTCGTTGGTCGTATACCGGAAAATCCAAAGTAGTTACCGAGTAGCACTTACGCATGCGCCTCTATAATAGCTTCGCGTTATAGAACGGAATGATTCTGTCCCAGCGGTGTCCCAACATTGTAGCTTCACGGTCTTGTCTTCTTCGGCGATGTATATTAGCTTACTCCCGAATTCCACGCCTAACTTTTTGGGAAAAGTATATATGTCATTAACAGCATAGAAGTTCAGGCTGGTGGAGTGCTTACTGTGGGATCCGGGTTTGTGAGGAACCGCTCGTCTGTAAGTCGAATGAGCAAGGAGCTCTTTCCGACAGAGGCATCACCAATGATGATGAACCTAGCAGGTCCTTAGAGCACATCAACAAGTGCAGATCAAGCTACTTAGGCTGACTTTAGAACATAATCCCAAGAGATTTGACCAGCGGCAGACATCGCTGGAGGGGCAACGCGGAATTCCGAGATTAGTTCCGAGCGTCTCTGTCTACCAACAAACAGTATCCACTACGATCATAGGTGCACTAATACATTTTTCTGCTATCCGTGTATCTAACCGCTACAAAGTCTGTCTCAACTTTCCAGTACGATCAATATGAGCGCGTTCTGGCGTAGTCACTTTTCGTGAGAGGCCTTGTGATTTTTCTACCTCATCTACGGCCTGCTTACAGGAGTGTATCAGGTTCAATAAATATTCACAAATCGCTGCTCGTGCTTTACGGCAGTCTCTGAAAGAAGGGGAACGTGTTCAGGCCGAAAAGCGGGGCCTCACTTCAGTCAGATACCAGAGCTGGGAGAATGGAAAGGGTGGGGAACAGGTTCGTCGTAATGAATAGTTCACACTCGCTCGCATGCCGTTTACTCGGACTGTCAGGTATGGTTGAACCCAGAGAAAGCTGAGAAAGCAGCCCCGAAGACCGCTTAAATACTCAGCGAAACATGCTAGTGGCGGTAATATAGAACTGACCCTCGTCAGAGATTGACTAGCAAACACGAGCGTGCGAGCTGAAGTGCAGGCAATGAGTTCACATGCGATAAGGTAACCCATTTATTACGTTTGTCGCAAAGATATTTCCAAGGTATCCTCAAGTGTCTAGTGGGACAATCCCGTATAGCCTCAAAAATTATTATGACTCTAACATAAAGTTGCTCGTGGGCAACCATATGTCAATGTCGAACTGCCTCCTGCTCTTTCTCCACGAGCTTTGAATCCCTCTACTTTGTTACATTGGCATTCATGTGCAGCTTCCAATGGTTTCGAATGTCACAAATTGCCTCGACACCAAGGCAGCATCACTTAGATGCGGTCACAAATCCTTTACCCTCATATCCTTCTGACGAGATGCCTATAAATGCTTATCAGTACGAAGCTAACATAACAGGATGACTCCACGCACCGGTTATCGGGTTCGCTTTTTGCGCAATGGCACGCTCATTTGATGCCTCCTGCCATTCTTTAGTGATAGTCCTTGGAGGTGGTTGTGCTGAGGAGGAAGATGTAAATGTGCGTTGCATACAGTAGTTGTTTACGCATACCTTGTGACCGGACGAGCGAGAATAATATCCCGCTGACACCCAATAGACCCAGCGTACTAAGCACAACTTTCATCACAGTTCCTGGAGGATTGGTAGGTGTACGAGGGCCATGGGGACCAAAGGCAACGTAGTATGCTGGACATGGGTGCGTCCGATGATACAAGTAAGAAAAATGATGCAAGAAACCTCCTACCAGCTTTCTTCTCATCTAGGGTGAGTTCTTTCCAATTTTTCTTTTGAAGGTGCTCTAGCTGTCGATGCACGGTGATTTGCTCCTCTTTATTGAGCTTTGCCCATTGCGCTTCGATATTTGACAAAGGAATTACGGCTTGCTGTGAGTCGATGGATGGATGCGGATGAGATACTGTGGACGCTCGACGAAGGATAGCCCGCAACGAAGGATGGATGCGGGCTAGGCGCAGAACGTGCATTTCTAGGACAAGAGACCAAATAAAACGGTGAAGCAACTATAGCGACGAGCGGGCGGGAACACTCGGAGAGCAGCCAAACAAAGCACAAACACAAGGCTGATACGACTTGCCGACAACAATTTTTTTATGTTACAATGTAGATATCCTAGAGAAGGCGCGTTGCAAGACTGTACCAGTCCCATTCTACTCCCTCCATTCTTAGAGACCGAAATGCTTCTCGTCATGTGATTCTGGTATGTATCCCTAGACTTCCATGCTGGCAGAAAACCTCAAAAGAAAACAGCCATTTGAAATGGTCACTTATGTGGAGTTGGGTATCATGTCCTACGACAACTTCATCCCTAAAAAGGGGGGTGAAGGAAAATGTAGCACCTAAACCTTTTCCATACCATATGGAGTAAGCTATTAATTTGCCGGGGAATCTCAGCGAGTCAGACATGTTTTGTAAATGTAACGGTGCTCACCCTGCTATATCGCTGGAAAAAGGAGACTATTATCAGCCTTGGATACAACCTATAAAATATGGTCTTTTAAATAATCAACTAATTCTCCAACAATACTCTTGGGAAATATAATATTTTGACTATTTTCTGATATAGAGAACTTTCAGGAATATCTAATGTTTCATCAAAATATCTGGGATATCCCTCATATACTCAAATTTCCTGGTGTCTGGAAGATCTTGAAGATGTAACTTTTCTGGTATTTCTGGAAAAAGGACAGGTTAATATCTTATATTCCACAATTGTTAAGAACTGATCAGAATGAAGCCAGATGTATGGTGGGAAGTCAATGTAGAGTCGACCAAGGTTCAAGGTCAAGTGCCAATATTGGGTGGAGTAGTAGTTACTAGTAAGAAAGAATATATATCTTGAGTGAGGACTGAACTGCAGTTCCCATTTTCTCATCCCCTTATATACCCTAGCTATGTCCATACAAGAATTATCTAGTAGCTTCTAGTATACGGTGTTATAATATCTCCTGTCCGATTGTTAATACTGTGTCTCTGAGTCAAGCACTCAGTTTGGTTCTCATCCAGTAATCTTCCGGACCTAATTATTATTATTATTATTATTATTCTAACACTCCCCCTCAACGCAAAGTAGTCCATGCTTGCGCATGAGATATTTGTGTTGCTGCCCATCAAGTGGTTTTGTTAGGATGTCAGCTGGATTTTCTTTTGATTGTATATACGTGAGCATGGCTTCATTTGATTTGATTTTCTCGCAAATAAAATGATATGCAATGTTTATGTGCTTTGTTCGTGTGTGATAACCTGCATTGTGTGATATTGTTATCGTGCTTAGATTGTTGGATTGGATCGAGGTTGGATTTAGTTGACGTAGTCCAAGGTCTGTTAATAATCGTTGTAACCAGACTAGTTGTTTGGATGCTTCAGTTATAGCCATATATTCTGCTTTGGTTGTAGATAATGCAACTGTCCTTTGTTTTTTAGAGCTCCAACTTATGTAGCCTCCTCCTAGAATAGCCACATGTCCTCCGATAGATATGGTGTCATCTTGATTAGCGTAGTCTGCATAGATTTTTAAGTCAAGACCACTTTCTCTATGAAATGCAATTCCTTCATCCCGAGTTCCTTTGAGATACCGTAGTACATGTTTGACAGCTGTCCAATGTTCTGTACTATATTTTGTAGTAAATTGGCTAAGGTGTTGGACTGCAAATGCTATGTCTGGTCGTGTAGCTAGTGCTGCATACATTAAGGAACCAATTGCTTTGGCATATGGTGCTTCGATGGTTGGTTTGTCAGATAATCCATGTAGTGGTAATTTTATATTTTTATTCATGGGAGTTGTTACCAGGTTCACATCTTCCATTTTAAAGCGAGCGAGTAGAGTGTCGATATAGGGACCTTGAGATGTTATGATAGTCCCCTTTGTTCTATCCCTTTGAAGTCAAACTCCGAGTATTTTATTTATTTCTCCCAGGTCTACTATGGGGAATTTAGACCATAGGTCATTCTTCATTGTGTTTATCCCATCCACCATGTTTGAAAAAAGGCTGAGATCATCTACATATGCTGATATAATCTGTATATGTTGTTCCTTAATTTTGATATATACCCATTCATTGGCTGTGCTTTGAATATAGCCAAGGTTAACCATTGTGTCTTGGAATTTGGTATACCAAGCTCGTCTGGCTTGTTTAAGGCCATAGAGCGCCTGTCATAGTTTTAGTATGTGTCCAGATCCATCGTCATATCCATCAACTTGTCGCATGTATATTTCTTCTTCTAGCTTTGAATTAATAAATGCTCCAACAACATCCATCATATGGATTTCCCAATCCAATGAGTTGGCTACAGCTAGTAAAGTTCTGAGTGAATCAAACTTTACTACTGGTGATGTGACTTCATAGTAGTCCATTCCAGGCCGCTGTGTAAATCCCTGAGCAACAATCCTTGCTTTAGCCTTTTTAAATGTTCTATCTGGGTTTGTTTTAACTGTGTATACCCATCTGCAGCCAATTGCAGTGTGGTCTGAGGGTAGATCAACTAGTTCCCACGTTTTTATATCCCGGTGTAACACCATCTCTGAATCCATGGCATCTTTCCACATAGATGCATCTTTCTGGGCCATGGCATCCAGGTAACTGTCCTGTTCTATGATGACATCACTTGTTACATAGGCTCGGTCATGGTCTGAGATCCCTGCATCTGGATCATTCATTAACCGGTAATCCCGCCTGTAATTAATTCATTGGATTTCAGGTACAGGTTCTGGTGTAGGAGTCAGGTGCGTGCTGGAGATTGTGATAGGGGAATCTTGTAATGTAAGTGTTTGTTGTTTGCTGGCTTGTCCTTCAGTGGTTTTCTCCCCCTCGAATGACATATTATTTTCTTTTTCTGGTTTTTCATCTTCATCATCATCTTCTCTAGGTATTGTATGTAGTTTTGTATCAGTTTCATCAAAAGTGATATTCCCTGATGTTTGAATACACCAGTTATGCTTGTTATAAAATTTCCAGGCCTTGGCTGTTTGTGTCAGGGGACAACCTACTTTCACCAAATTCTTCACCTCTAAGACCTTCACACATGCGAAGCACAAGTCTGAAGTGCGAGAACCTCAGTCTGAAGTCTCGGGTCCTTGACCTAAAGACTCCCATTACAAGTCTGAAACCTCGGACCACCCAAGACCTCAGCCAACCTTGGGGTATGGCCCAAACATCTGACCCAAACATCTGGCCCAATATCCAGCCTTCATCAGGGACAAAGCACCTTATGGGGATAGAAGTCAGGCAGGGTTGAAAGCACGAGGAGTGCCCCTGGTTGGGCATTAGGTAGTTGTATATAGTTTTTTCACTAGTAGTGGGGATCCCTAGACTTTTCTCTTTGGATTTCCCCTCTACTAGGTGAGAGTTCCTTTTATTGTATTTCCTTGCATATATATACCTTTGGATTTCCCCTCTACTAGGCATCTGTGAGCACTAGGAGGGTTGCCCTTACAGTTTGTGCTATTCCTGTAAATATATGTTCTTCAGCCTTTGGGTCCAATCTTTCTTGGTTTTGATCTGGGACCATCACCCAGCATCTAGTACCAAATGCCTCTAGCCTTGATATATCTGGTTTTACTCCAAAAATGCTTGGTAGGGTGTCATGTTTGTGCCAAGCATGTGGGTTGGTGATATATTTTTTATGTAGCATACATATGTGACTGCTTCTGGCCATAGAACTTTAGGTAAATTCTTGGCATAGATCATTGCCCTTGCATGTTCCAGTAAGGTACAATTTAACTGTTCGGCAATCCCATTTTGAGCTGGTGAGTATGGTACCATTGTTTCCATAATTATTCCATTTTTGGAGCAGAATTCTTTGAATTCTTTATTAGTGTATTCTCCTCCGTTATCTGATTGAAGTTTTTTGAGATTATGGCCAGATTTTGTTTCAATAAATGCTTTGTAATATTTGAAATATTTGAGGGCTTCTGTCAGAATTCAATTATCAAGGATAGATGTTATAGCTGAATGTAGTGGTGTTAGTAGTAATGCTCGAAAATGTTTCAATACTAATAGAATGATATTCGAAAGTGAATAGAAATCCTACAGTAAAAGTGAATGGCTTTCGGAATGTTTGCGAACAGGTGCACAGTTCCAAAGAGATAGATATTCTGAAAGGATTCTATCTCGTAGATTGAATGAACTTTGCAGCATATGTCAATCATAGCCAATAGTCTCACATTCTTTCAAAGTGTGTTTTAAACTAATATAAATAAATTTAGAGTACTCACTCAAATGTGAAGTTGCTGTTCAAGGTAGTTTACAACGAGTTGAAATGTTTGAGTAGAACAATCAAGTAGACATACAATAATTGAACTAAGGAATATACTGTCAGAATCCAAATAATAGTGGTAAATGTTGTGGATGAATGTTGTGTTAGTAAATGTGTTTGGAAATATTCCTAATGATAACAGAATGGTTTTGGAAAGTGAATAGAAATCCTACAGTAAAAGCGAATGGCTTTTGGAATGTCTGCAAATGAAGTGCATAGTTCCGAATAGACAGAGGTTCCAAAAGGATCCTATCTCGTGGATCGAATGAACTTTACAGTCCATGTCGATCACAGCCAATGATCTTATATTCCTTGAAGTGGATTTAACTAATAAAAGTAAAGTTGGAGTGCTTACTCAAAAAAAATATAAAGTTGTTGTTGAAGGTGAGTTGAGAGTGAGTTGGCAAGTGTGAGTAGAAAATCAAGTTGACATATGATAATTGAACTAGGGAACATACATGCGAATGTGTTTAGTTATATACCGAAGGGTTTGGAAGAAAGAGCGAATGGGAATGAGTCCGTGAGGATCGGAGAGTAACCAAGGTACATGTATGCTAATTAAAGGCCATAGAAAACAAAGAACAGTGATGGAAGGAAAATTGTGAATGAAGAAAAGGATAATAGACCATCACCAACTCCTGAAACATGTTTCCGCATCGCGTGGCTCTTTGGGTAGGGATAGCCATGCCTAAATCTTTTGGAGAGTAATTATGAGAGTCTAGAACGTTCATATCATTAAGCCTGATGATATGGCAAGTCATCGCAAGCTTTGAGTGAATATGAATAACTCAATCCATAATTTCATGGTGAAAGATGGGGATAGTGATGGGGATAGTCAGGGTGGTTCTTTTCTAAAAAAAGAATATGATTGGACCTGACCACTGATTGTTTCAATAGATGGCGTATTTGAGTCGAAGTGATAGACAAAAGAGTTGTGGGATGAAAGTGATGGGAGTGTGGGAATGTTGCTTCGGACTTCGGATGAAATGCTTCGGAAGGATTGCTTCGGAACAAACATAATGTGAATTGAATGTCCAGACTGTGATCGTGACATATACATGTGAACGTGCTAGCTATATACCAAACAGTTCAGAAGAGAGAGAGAATGGGAAAGAGTTTGTGAGGGTCGGAAAGTAGCTAAGGCACATGTATACTAATTAAAGGCCATAGTAAACAAAGAACAAGGGTGGAAGGAAAATTGTAAATGAAGAAAAAGATGGATGGACCAACAATAGCTCTTGAAACATGTTTCCGAATCGCATGGCTCATTGGGTAGGGATAACTGTCAGAATTCAATTATTAAAGAAAAGTGTTATAGGTGAATGTATTGTTAGCAATAACATTTGAAAATGTTTCCGTATAAAAAGAACGGCAATCGG
The DNA here is from genome assembly GCA_003314545.1 of Ramaria sp. MG151. Taxonomy (NCBI): domain Eukaryota; kingdom Fungi; phylum Basidiomycota; class Agaricomycetes; order Gomphales; family Gomphaceae; genus Ramaria; species Ramaria sp. MG151. Next base: position 292 of record QMFG01008661.1, on the reverse strand, counting down.
AAGTGAATGGTAATCCTACAGTAAAAGCGAAGGGCTTTCGGAATGTTTGCGAAAAGGTGCATAACTCCGAAGAGATAGATATTCCGAAAGGATTCTATCTCGTGGATTGGATGAACCATGTAGTTCATGCCGATCACACCCAATAAGATTACATTCTTTCGAAGTGTAATCAAATTCAAATTGATAAGTTTTATAGGACTTACTTCGAAGTGAAGTTGTTCTTTATAATTGTTTACGACGAATTGTTAAGCCAAGTAGATCAATCAAGTAGACGTGCAATAATTGAACTAAA